>VYZT01008474.1:0-18587 GCA_013400735.1 Pomatostomus ruficeps
ACTCTCTCCAGCAGCTTTGGATCTTTCTTACATTGTGGTGACCATTTTTAGTTAAACCTGTAAAAGCTGGATGTAAAATACGCCACAAACCCTCATTATAAAGCCCAGCACAGCTGATTGAGCCTCTGTTCCCTGTTGCTTTCTCCCTCTGGTAAATGTTTGCCCCTTTCATTCTGAATTGCTCCCACAAAGCCCCACCACTTTGTGTTTTCCTGCTGCGTGGTGACAAGGGCCGACCTCTCCCTGCACTCCTCCCACAAAGGCTTTTGTTTCCATGTTGCTAAGGAGGGAAGACCTGGGAGCTCTGTACCTTGTTGGCTTTCCCTTCTCCTCCCTCACGCCCCAAAATGCTCTGTGTGACCTCAGTCTTTACCCCTTGGCAGCCTCCACGAGAAGGAATGGATTCAGTATGGAATTTAATCTGTAGTTAAACAGGAAGACAGAAGGGAATGGTCAGAGGGGAAGGTTTTCAGTGCTCTGCTATGAAAGTGCAACAATACCAGGTGGGACTGAGGTGCTGAATTATCCCAGTAAAGGGAGCTCAGGCTGGTGCAGTGCAGGGCAGGGACCCCTCCCACTGTCCCAGGTGCTCCCAGCCCCAGCCAGCCTGGCCTTGGGCACTGCCAGGGATCCAGGGGCAGCCTCAGCTGCTCTGGGCACCCTGGGCCAGGGCCTCCCCGCCCTCACAGGGAACAATTCCTGCCCAATATCCCATCTAAATTTCACTTTTTCACTGGGAAGCCATTCCCCCTTGTCCTGGCACTCCAGGCCCTTTCAAATACTCCCTCTCTCTTGCTCTCTCTCTCCCTCTGTCCATCTTTCTTGTCGCTCCCTTCAGGCACTGGAAGGCCACAATGAGGTCACCCCAAAGCTTCTCTTCTCCAGGCTGAACAATCCCAGTTCCCTCAGCCTTTCCTCACAGCAGAGCTGCTCCATCAGCCACAAAAAAACCCCAAAACCACCCCAAACTCATGAGGGTGCAAACACAGAACAGCCAATCCTGAAATAAACTGCCGGCTCAGCTTTAAAAATGTCTGAATTTAATTCATCTTTTATGATCGATGTTGTCTTTTATACCCTCATGCTTTGCTGCTTTGCTGCTTTGCTTGGATCGGTTTAGGATGGCCTCTAGTGGCCCGCAGGCTGTGCAGGGTGAGACCCCGCTGGGTTTGGCAGAGCAGGGCGGGCACAGGGCAGGGACAGAGCCGGGCTTGGCGCAGGGACTGGCCCAGGCTGGCACTGAACGAGCTCCAGACAGCAAATCCTGATATTGGATCAGCCTGATGGGAAAAGGGGAATGGATTTAAGGTGGAGAAGGGGAGGTTTAGATGGGATCTGGGGAAGGAATCGTTGGCTGTGAGGTGCTGAAGGCAGCTGTGGCTGCCCCTGGATCCCTGGCAGTGGCCAAGGCCAGGCTGGACGGGGCTGGGAGCAGCGTGGGACAGTGGAAGGTGTCTCTGCCATGGCAGAGGTGTCACTGGGTGACTTTGATGACCCTTCCCACCCAAACCATTCCATGATCACTTAGAAGATGCATTTTTCTCTGTGCAAACAAACACTGAGCATTTCCCAGCTCTAATTTAATTTCTTCTCTCTGGAAAAGCTGCCTTTGCAAAATCTCTGCCTAATTAGGGCAGCAGGGACGTGATCAGGTTTACGGTTTGTGTTTAACGGTGTCTCTCGGGTATGAAATGAGATCAGTGAGCTCATTGTGGTCCCCAAGGGACACATTTGAACCTCTCCAGGCACTGCTGGGACATTCAGGTACCTGAACATCCCCTGGAGCAGGAGCAGAGGGAGTCACAGCCCAGTGGGTTCATTGCAAGGCTGGAAATCAGGAGGAAAAGTGGCTCCTGTTGTGAAACTCATCCCAATTCATCCCTCTGGGGACAGAGCAGGAGCAGGAGAGGAGGTGATGAGCATCCCAGTCTCCTCCAGAATCCCTGGCTCAGCACATTGCTGTCCCGAGCCTGTTTGAGATGGATTTTAATCACAAAATCACACAGGAATAATTTTTTCATCAGCAGTTTCCTTTATGTGAGGAAAAGTGGTGTGAGGGACTGCTCCTGCAAAGCCAAATCATCTCCTCGTGCTCTGGGAGAGGTTTTGGGGGGAGGGACCCCCTGAGTGACCTCCAGGCTGCCCTGTCACAGTCATTTGGTGCCACCAGCATCTTTTCTCATGGTCAGGAATGGTAACGCTGCTGCTGGAGACCAACTTGTTGCCCAAAATTCATCCCATTAACCCCGTTATTTATTGAGTGATTTAAAATCCAAAAGCTTTTCCATTAATGTTGCCACACAGCCCCATTTTTGCACCCGGAATTCTCCCAAACAAAGCCTTGTCCGGGTGCTGTGGCGGCTCCGGAGGGTTTGCAGTGGATTCCCAACCCAGAGCGCATTTTTGTAGCTGCAGTTCAGCACTTTGGGCCCCCAGGTTTGCCCAGATAACAACAACTTCCTAAACTGAGGAGGGTTTAAGGTGTGTCAGCTGCTCAGCCAACCACCCTCAGCCTGCATTACCTGAGTGACTTCCATAACATTTGGAATTTGCTTGCAGAGGGAGCAGAGTTGTGAGGAGCCCTGAGCAGTCTCTCACCTGGCCAAGGAGTCTCAAGGCAACAGAATGGCTTGGAAACGTTGCTCTGGGCAATATTTGACACCAAATACATTCATGGTCCTGGCCTTTTGTTTCAGCACGTGCACAGCAACAGGTAGGATGGACCTTGTGGTAATTATTTCATGGAATTCTCCAGGGAAACTGTGAAGTTTAAATTGAGGCTGGGTAGTGGGGGTGAAGATTTTTTTTAAAGGGAATTATGAATGTGTATTTATGTGTCAAATCTATGCCTGAGTATTTTTAAGCTGGGATTAATAATAGCAGAGTGCATTCAAAAATTCCTGAAAAATATCTGTACCTGCATGTGCACACCGTGCAGAGGCAGCAAATCAAAGCAGAAGGTAATGAAACACTTTCTAACCATTGTGGATTATTTTGGGGGTGAGAAAGAGAGAAAAAAAGCCCCAAATAGTTCAGACTTGAGGTTGTTCCCTGTGGTGGGAGGGGAGGTTTGCTGTGTGTTTTTAAAGCTGTAAAAGGCACAGGGAGGAGGTTGAACAAGCGGGGACCAACACAGTCCCACACGCACTGGACCCTTTGGATTTGGAAGTTGTTCTTTCTGGTTTTCCCTCTGGGTACCCAAAGGAAGGAGCCCTGAATCCTTCAAACCTCTTTCAAACTGAAAAAAAAGGGGAAATTTAGGTGAGATATTGGGCAGGAATTGTTCCCTGGGAGGGAGGGGAGGCCCTGGCCCAGGGTGGCCAGAGCAGCTGTGGCTGCCCCTGGATCCCTGGCAGTGCCCAAGGCCAGGCTGGACGGGGCTGGGAGCACCTGGGACAGTGGGAGGTGTCCCTGCCATGGCAGGGGTGGCCCTGGATGGGATTTAAGGTCCCTCCAATCCAAACCATTCCAGGATTCCATGAACCTACCTGGATCAGGCAGCGGCAAGGCCCAAGCTTTTTCTTGGAAGAATTCTGGGCGAGACTTTTGAACACTCGCTGGGATTGTGCCCAAGTTCCGTTATTTGGATAAACACAAACCCCAAACTCATCATCTGCAGTGATTCCTTTACCCCTGTCTGCAGATATCTGATGTTTGAGGGTTCAGCACAAGAAAGAAAATGTGCCTGAAATTTCCTCCCACATAAACCTGTCCTGATGCTTCAGCACTCAGAGGGAAAACTGCAGCTGAGTCTAAGAATACAAGAATATAAAAATGATTGTGGTATAAGAAATAACTCTTAGGAAAAGGGTTTAGGTACTCAGTGCATTTTTAAAGCTCAAAACCTCCCAAATTTCCCTCACATAAAGGTTCTACCAAGATCTGACATCTTAACTTGCTAGAATTAGGTGATAAAAGCAACAACCATGAGATGGAAATTCAGAATGGAAAGAAAAAAACTAAAATAGAAAAAGAAACTCTTTACATGAGGTTATAAAACAAAAATCCCGAAGTTTAAATCCAGGTGGTTTAGACAGGGCTTGGAACAACCTGGGAGAGTGGAAGGTGTCCCTGCCCATGGCAGGGAGTGGGACTGGATGAGCTTTAGGGTCCCTTCCAGCCCAGTTCCTTCTATGATTCCATAAATATTTGAATTATTGCAGAGAAACCTCAGCCTCCTGGGGGGCTGAGGAGGAGATGCTCCCTCTGCTGTGCCTCCCACTCCCACTCCTGATCCCGAGGGATTCCTTGGGCAGGAGGGATTGCAGCCCCTGGCTGGAACCATCCCAGCTGCACTCGGACCAGGTGGATCAGGACACCTGGTGCAGATTGAAGGAATGATCCCCCCAAAAAAACACCAAAAAACCACCAACAATTCCAAAATCGCACAGAATCCCAGAATATCCTGAGCTGGAAGGGACCCACAAGGATCATCGAGTCCAACCCTGCTCAGACCCCCCAACAACCCCACCCTGGGCATCCCTGGCAGCGCTGTCCAAACGCTCCTGCAGCTCTGGCAGCCTCGGGGCCGGGACCATTCCCTGGGGAGCCTGGGCAGTGCCCAGCACCCTTTGGAATTAATTAAATTCATCAATTAATTAACTGAAAAAAAATGAAAGAAAAATCACGACAGTCTTCTCCTCAGATTCCCAATTCCTTCATTTCTGCTGAGCTCTGAGCCCTCTGTGTTTCCCCTGCAGGTCTCAGGAGGTTGGTGCTTGGCGTGAAGGTCCCGGCAGCGATCGGGGAGAAGCTGCTGGAGCCCAAACCCCCCAGGCTGGGACTGGGGACAGCACCCGGGGGCAGCTGCGGGCCTGGGACGGGCCCGGGGACAGCCCTGGGTGACAGATTCCTGCCCGGCTCCCCTCTCCTCGGGCCAAGCACCGTGGATGAGTTGTCCCCAGAGCTCCTGAACCCCTCACTGGTGCCCGCAGAGCCCCTCCTGACACAAAGGGCACCCACGCCGCTGTCCCCCCGCCGCGACGGTGGCACTGGGGACCCTCCCCAGCCCTCCCCTGTTGCAGCTCCGGGCACTGAAGGTTCCTCCCCGCTCCCAGCCCTGCACATCTCCATCAATGCCAGCGCCCGGGGGCTCCCGCGCAGGAGGGGCAGAATTTGGGACCCTTCAGCGGCCGCCCTTTGGGCACTGACGGGTCTGGTGGCACCTGGCACGGGGGACACGCGGGACCCTGCAGGGACCCCCTCATTCCTTGGCCCCAGGGGGCTGCCCAGACCCACTCGGTACCCGAGGACCGAGTGCAAGAGGCCACCGAGCTCCAGGGAACCCTCCGGGATGGACATCCTGGCCTGGCTGCACAGCATCGCGGCAGGTGAGGGCTTTTGTGGATTTATTAAGAGAAATCAGCTGATTCTTTTATTTTATTTAGTGTCTGAAACAGTTTATTTAGGGACAGATCATCATCCTTCTAGTGGAAGGTGTCCCTGTCCGTGGCAGGGGGTGGGAGGAGCTGATCTTTCAGGTTTCTTCCAGCTCAATCCATTCTGGGATTCTGTGAACATCGTCTTCTTTCAGAAGTGTTTTCTCTCCCGGTGCCATCTGAAATGTATTCCTACCCCCTAAACCAGGGAGATTTCGCAGGACTTTCTGGGTACTCTTTGGTGCATTATCAGTGTCTGGTTACTCCTCAGGAACTCTCGCTGGGCTGTGGAATTGTTTCAGTTCCCCCTGTGCAGACCGGGGCTTGTTGGGGTCACTCAGGGGACGACTTTGGGCTGCAGAGCCAAAATCAGAGACTTGTCTGCATAGTTCTGCCCTTTGGCAGCTGAAGGTTTTTGTTCGAGCAGCCACTCACAAGAAACATTGTCCAAATTCTCCTTTTTGCCTTCAGAATTGCGTCACGTTCTAATTTTAGGGAGTTTCTGCATCACAGGTGGGTTTGAGTGTGGGGTGCACCTGGCAGAGGAGCTGCTGAGAGGATTTCTGTTCAGACAGCAGCAATAAACCGAGATGATGCCCTAATCCAGAAGTAAATGAAAATAAAATAGGGGGAATCACCTCCTTCCAAAGCCCTGGGATGGTTTGGATTTCAAATGCAGTTCTCGGTTAATGCCAGCAGAAGGAAGTATTTGGTTACAAAACCAACTGGTAAAACCTGATAAATCAATCAGAGCTTAGTGAGCGTTCATTGACACGGGACAGGCAAAGAATGAAAGTTGTTATGAATTCCTCCTCAAGCTTCTTCAGTCCCACTGAGCTTTCCTTCCCAGCAGCACAAGCGCAGGAATTATCCCCGTTTCAGAGCCGAAGTTCTCTTAAGGAAGTTAATTTCTGGTTCCAATGGCAGGTTTGAGAAGGAAATGATCAATCAACCCCCAGCCTTTCTGAAGGTGCTGCATTCCTCCCGAACCAGTCAGGCCTTTCCCTTCACTTTCATTTACTGGGTGAGCTCGGGAGCGGGGGCAGCCGGGTGTCCCTGCCCGGGAGGGGCGAACACCCCGGCGCTGAGCAGAGGAGGTGACGCTGGGTTATGTAAACGTGGCTGGAGAGACACCGGGAAAGGAGAGCGTTTGTGTGAGGGCTCCCACGTTCCCCCTGCAGCAACCATCACGAGGGTGTTTGGGGTAGAACCTACTGCCACGAGGAGCTTTTCCCTGCAAATTCAATTCATTTGTAATGGTATCAGGCCTCCCTCTTGGTGCAGGTGTGGCTGTGTAGCTCTTCCATCCGGGATTTAGAGACTCAAACTAAAATAAGTGGAGTCCACTGGGCTGTTTGTACTCAAAATTCCAGGTGAAAACAGGAGGGTTGTGCCTTTTTGCTTAACCTTGGAGATCCTCAGAACCATTCCCAAAGCTCCTTTGTTTCAATTTTATTATTTTATTCACCTCTGGTTTATTTGCCTCCGAAGCGGCGATGATTCCTCTCCAAAGCAGGGATGATTTTTCCCCTCCCCTCCAATTTATCCACCTTTTTTGCGCAGGAGGATGAAGTCAAAGACAGATCACGTCAAAGAGGCGACCCAGGCAGAAATGAGTCGTGAATCACAAATTGTTTCTCCCTTAGTAACACTTGAGGGAAGGTCAAGGATGTTCAATTTACCCAATTCTTGCACAACCAGGCAGGAACGTCAGTCCCTCACATCGTGACAGGTGTGCTTGAGGTAATTTCAGCAAGGCTCGGAGGAACTTTTAATCTTTCTGTGTTATCCAAGCAATGAAGAGGGTCTTTGTATCACAAGAATTTTAGAGAGAAATAACATTCATGTGAATGGATTCAGGCTTCTAAAACCTAGTTAGCTCCTCAATTAGGAAAACTGAATTTATATTAATTTTGTTTTTAATGTATATGCCAGTGTTTACTGGTTCTTTACCTGTGAAAAAAACTATTTTTAATATAAATTATGTCCACTATTTATAAAAAACCCCTTGAATATTCAAAGCAGAACTGTCCCCTACAAGTTGTACAAATCACTTTTCAATCCAATCAAAGTAAACATTTAATTAATACTCATAAAAACCTTCAGCTGAGGAAATTAGAACTGGTTTCCAGAGAATTTCCAGGTCATCCACGCAAACATTTACTCTTCTTCAGGCATCTGTTGGAAAACTGTCCCTCTACACCTAGAGCTGAGCTGGTGATGAAGCTTCTCCATCAGGGATTAAAAAGGTTTTGGGTCTTTCCTGAAGGTTTAGTGAGAATTAAATGAAAAGTGATGGAAAATGCAAACAAGGATTTATCTATTTATTTTTCCTGGGTTCACCTCGAACAAGAAATGTTGAGTTTGGAAGAGGAAAGGGAAGCAGGATTCTGGGAAGGGAATAGGGACCAGATGTGAGGGATGAAGGAACCCAAACCCAAAAAGAGTCCTGTAGATTTTCATATCCTTTGTAGATTAATCCTGATAAAGAATCAAAGAGGAAAAGCATCAGAGTCTTTCAATATTGGTGATGGCTCAAAAGAGTTGGAAACTTTTAAAATTCTCGTCCGGATTTGGGGATGTGGCAATTCTTCCTCGAACTTTATCCACTACCCCATGGATCTGCAGGAGCAACTCATGCATTTGCTGGGTTTTGCTGCTTTATCCATGGCCTTACCCCTGGGCATTCCCTCAGAGAAGTTCTCCCGAATCCCTCTGTCCATTCCCCAGGGGAGACATCGCAGGGGATGAACCCCAGGGGATGAACCCCAGAGAATAAACCCCAGGGGATGAACCCCAGGGGATGAACCCCAGAGAATAAACCCCAGGGGATAAACCCCAGGGGATGAACCCCAGGAGAGAAATCCCAGGGGAGAAATCCCAGGCGATAAATCCCAGGGGATAAATCCCAGGGGATGAACCCCAGGGGATAAACCCCAGGAGATAAATCCCAGGAGAGAAATCCCAGGGGATGAACCCCAGGGGATGAACCCCAGGGGAGAAACCCCAGGGGATGAACCCCAGAGAGTAAACCCCAGGGGAGAAATCCCAGGGGATGAACCCCAGAGAATAAACCCCAGGGGATAAACCCCAGGGGATGAACCCCAGGAGAGAAATCCCAGGAGAGAAATCCCAGGAGAGAAACCCCAGGGGATGAACCCCAGGAGAGAAGTCCCAGGGGAGAAATCCCAGGGGATGAACCCCAGGGGATGAACCCCAGGGGAGAAATCCCAGGGGATGAACCCCAGGGGATGAACCCCAGGGGATGCCCGAGCTGCTCCAGGCCGTCCGTTTGCCGTTCTGGCGGTGGATGCCCCTCGATCCCAAGGAATGGGTGCCGGGAAGGAAGGATGAGCCCACCGGGCGTTTCTTCTCAATCACCCTGGGCTTTGCTGCTCACGGCGAGGCACAGGGAGCATCAGGAAGTGTTTGCTCGTCACTCAGAGCAGAGCTGCGCGACCGAAATGTAAACTCAGAGCGCAGCCAAACCCCCGGCTCCGTGTCCACCCTGAACTTAAATATCTGCGAGATGAATGTGTGATTGTGGCCTCCAGGGGTGTAGACCTGTCCCCATTCCTGCTCATTTCATGCTCAGATTCACTCCCGCTGACCTTTTCAAGCAGAGAGTTTCTTATTTACCTTCCCTAGAGGGAAAGTACCAGGTTCTAATTTGAAAATCCTCGGGCTGGCAGGTACAGGTGTGGCCCGAAGCTCCAGCGAGGGCTGGCGTTATGCAAGGGGCTGGAGTTTAAGAACATTTCCCCCTTGACCACCACACTCATCCTGTCCCCTCCCGTGTGAGGGTCACTCCTGTGCTGCCCAGGGCAGCAGAACCCGAAGGGAATCAGGGAAAGTTTCTAATTCTGTAAGAAAATTCTGATCTTGTAAGAAAGAAAGGATGGATTGGACAATAAATTTATCCCGATCTAAGATGAAGATTTTGTGTGTTATCGTTGCATTATGCTGCATTTCTGGTAAGTTAAATTTATTTAATTAAAAAATTATCTAATTTACTTTTTTATTAGAAAAAACTCTGTCAGAATATTTTTGTACAGTTGAAGAGAATTTGCGAATTAAATGATGACCACTAAAACGAAAAACAAAACAGGTTTTATTCCCGTCTAATCCCTTCAAACAACATTGATAATTAAATCTGTTCAGAATTTGTGATATAAGTGAAAAACTCCAAATCTCTTTGGCATGATGGGCTGATCTTGCTCATGGTCTTGCCAATTTTTAGCACTTTTACTCACCAGTTAAAAGAAGAAAGTAACAGAGAGGACATTAATTTTTCAGATTTATTTGATATAAATAGAGAGGGAATTGCCAAAGCTGAGCTGATCTAATTTCATGTAGCAACAGCCAAAATATAAATTGCCGTAATTGTTTTTAGCAGGCAAAGTTAATTTCGTTTACCGAAAAAAGATGAATGAGACGTTAATATTTACTTTATAAACGGCTCATCTACATTCCTCAGTTGAGTTTTGAAATCATAAAAAGAGGGGGAGAAATCCAAATCATAATTGTTAATAGCAAATAATCAAGCTAAAAATATTTTGAGAAATTTACAATATTCTCCAATTGTGTATTTTTTACCCCTGAAAACGTGGGTGAAAATGACATTTTCAATGGCAATTAAATGGCAGAAGGTCTGGAGTGCTCCAGCCTCTGAAATGATATTTCTTATAACTCAAAAATTAGCTTTGGAAATGTATCTGGATGTAAAATCCAGAAGGCATTTAATAATCTAAATATTTTTATTTTTATTTTTATTTTTATTTTTATTTTTATTTTTATTTTTATTTTTATTTTTATTTTTGATCAAGCTTGAATTACTTGGTTTCCATATGGAAAAGCATTTTTGTGGTAGTGGTTACTCAAAGGTTTATAAATTTCATTTTATGGATTAAATAGGACACTTGGGACTTGAAGTCCCACTGATTTACAGAACTCTCCAAGAGTTAATTAATTAATTAATTCAAATTACTAGAGACATTTTAAGTGCATTGGTGCCAACATATAAAATGCCTTTGTTCACAGAACCAGCAGTTTAATTGAAATTAATTTTAAATTAAAGGCAATTAAGGCTGTTTTAATTCTGCATTCGAGGGGAAACGCATGAGCTAAACATTGCTTTAAATTGTATGGGCTCAAAAACACTTGGAGTTTTTAATATTAATAAAATGATATTAATTTCAATTAATTTACCCTGTCTTGGTAAGATTTAGGCTGTTTTTGTCTGAGCTGGTGAATAGAAATCTGCACGAGGGTTCCTGCCCAGAGCTGGATTTTTAGCCAGGTGGAGGTGAAAATATTCCCCTTTCACCCCTGCACTGCAAAAGAAATCCAGCTCTGACTGAGAGCATGGGAAATCTTGTTCGGAATTCCTGCCTGGGATCAGGATCCCTGGTGCACTGCAGGGATCGTTGATGTTCTGGTGAATTCTCTGTGGATTCACCAAATGTTCCTTTAGAAGGACAAGGGTCCTGTCCTTAATCCTACAGTGTGCAGTTCAATCGGAATATTTTAATGTCTGCAAAATTACTGCCTAAATGTGAACATATCCAGTAATTGTTAGAGATGTGTGATCCGGGTTGCTTCCCAGAGGAGTTTGGGATGCAGGGAAGTGGGATACGGAGAGTTTACCCCGTGCATCACCGGATCCCTCTGCCAGGGGAGTCTTTGGTCCCCTCTTTTAGTATTGTGGAAAAATCCTTCATAACAAGTCTATTAGGCATTGCCAGGAATGGCTTCAAAACCTCCAGGCAGCACAGAAAAAAAAGGAGGAATTGAACCATTCTCTAGATGTTTACACAGAAAATAAAATATATGTTCATATAGAAAATAATATATAAAAGTATAAGTGCACCGAGGTACAGGGATTCCAGTATTACATGTTTTAGGGAAAACCCTACTTATTCCTGACATTTACAGAGATCTGTATCCTTTTTCTAATAAGAAATATATATTTTATTTATATATATTATATATATATATATATATTTAATATATTTATTTTATAACACAGAATGGTTTGGGTTGGAAGGGACCTTAAATCCCATCCCATTCCACACCTGCCATGGCAGGGACACCTCCCACTGTCCCAGGTGCTCCCAGCCCCGGCCAGCCTGGCCTTGGGCACTGCCAGGGATCCAGGGGCAGCCACAGCTGCTCTGGGAGTTCCATCCCAGCCCCTCCCCACCCTCACAGGGAGGAATTTCTCCCCAATATCCCATCCATTGCTGCCCTCTGGCAGTGGGAAGCCATTCCCTGGGTCCTGTCCCTCCAATGTGTTTATGCGCATCCTTAATTCTAAGATAATGTTCGATATCGTGACCATTAATGTGAATAAGTAAGACCAAGGCAGCTCTGTGAGTAGAAACAAAGCTTGAGGAGCTCCTGCCAATTCACTCATTGCCACACTGGCTGCTCCTTCCTTTCACTGACTCCCTCTGACCTTCCACTCTAATGTTCTAACATTAATATTACCACGCCTGCTATTTGGCATTTTCTGCTGTTTTCTAAGCCCTCTCATGCACAAAATACCAGAGCATCACTTGATTGAGTCTGGAATCCAGAAAGACAACAAAGATTTAGCAATGGGGAAGAGACAGGGCATTGTTTTTGTGTATCACACACAGAGCTTGGCCTTGCCCTGGGCTGGATCCCAGGTGACAAGTCCTGCTGAGAGGACAGCTCAGGGCTTTGCTTTGCACAGCGTCCATGTGGCCACACGGCCCCTGACAGTGCAGGTGGCTCACGGCCAGGTGGCTCCGGGTGGGTGCAGAGCAAACCCAGGGAGCACAGGCAGAACAAACACCTGCAAAAACCCCATGGAAATTCTTCCCTTCCATTGTCCAGCTGGTGAGTTGGGACAATAAAGAGATTTGATGTGACTCTGTCCCTCCGCCCTGCTCGGGTGAGACCCCATGTGCAGAGCTGACTCCAGCCTGGGGGGTCCCAGCACAGAAAGGATGGGAACTCTTGGAGTGAGTCCAGAGGAGGTACCAGGATGGATGATGTGCTATGAGGAAAGGCTGAGAAAATTGGAATTGTTCAGTCTGGAGAAGCGAAGCTTTGGGGTGACCCTATGGCCTTCCAGGACCTGAAGGGAGCCAGCAAGAAAGATGGAGAGAGACTGTTTCCAAGGGTCTGGAGTGACAGGACAAGGGGGAGCGGCTTCAAAGTGACAGAGATGAGATATTAGGGAAAAATTCTGAGGGTGAGGAGGCCCTGGCACAGGTTGCCCAGAGCAGCTGTGGCTGCCCCATCCCATGGCCTGGAAGTGTCCAAGGCCAGGTTGGACAGGGCTTGGAGCACCTTGGGACAGTGGAACTGGGATGAAACAAGATGGGCTCTGTGGTAGGGAGGGACTAAACTATGGCCAAACAATGATCCCACGATTCCATGGAGTTGTTTGTGAGGATGCTGGGATGTGGCAGTGATCCCTTACATTTCAAAGAGCTTGGTCTGGGTCCCGCTCTCCCTTTCCCCATCCTAACGGCACCACCTGAGGCAGGACGCCAGCCCTGCTCATTTCCTGGTGGGTGTCAAGCCCGGGCATTACTCACGAGCCTGGAATGCTTTACCAGAAGAGACTCTCCTGAGGTGACACAACCAACCTGACAGGGGAGAGCCTGGGGTGTGATTCCCGTGACGGATTATTAATAGAATGAGCCCCTCCTTAGAGCCACACCATCGGGGTGGTTTGGAACATTTGTGTGCACCTCAGGGGAACAGGGGAATTTAACTGGGGTGACAAACCCACGGCTATTGTGTTGTTGTCACTGAAATAGCCACGGATGAATAAGAGATTTTTTTAGGTGTTGCCAATTCAGAAAGTTTGAAAAAAACAGAGAGTATGAAAACGTAATGCTTACATAAAAAGCAGCTGGAAAAATGTTGGACTTTTTCAGAGTATTTTTCTTGACCTCTATATTCACCCACTTCGGTATCTATTACTGCTTTGAAATCTGGAAGTTACAGACACGACTGATGTCCCTCAGTGAAATATATTCAAATCCTGAAACAGCTCAGTGGTCTCGAGAAGCTGTTCCAGAAAACTCTGAACAGTCCTTGACTCTCTTTTCCACGGAAAACTGGGGACATCAAAAAGATGGCACTGGATGGGAATGTGATTTCTCATTGGAAAGGAAGGAGTTTGGGGTTTGGGGAATTCTCTGCTAACTACCATTACTGCAAGAAGCAGAAGAACCTTAAAACTAATTACTAAAAAATAAAAAGACCATATAATATAATAAAGTGTTACGATGTACGAAAAGGAACAAATTGGTACAACCTGATTCAATTTCCTTTTTGGCAGAAGGTTTTGGCCAAAGGGAAACCCTCAGTTGGACTTAAATTCTTGGAAAAGAATTTAATCAGAGAATAAATTTTAATAGTGATTGGCATAACACTTTTCTAAAAGAAGAAATTATCCGGGGTAAAAGAAAATCCTCATAGATGGCTGTCACTGTTCTTTTCTGGGTTTGGATGAAAAAACTTGGATTAAACAAATCTGTAACGATTAATGCCTAGCAGTAATTGAGATTACATTTTTAATGCCATCATTGACAGATCTCTGCCTTTGCAACAGTTTTTCCTAGATCCTTTGAAAGATTATCTATGGAACGATAAAAGTTAGGAATCTTGCAAATATTTTGGAAGGTAGGATTAAAATTCAAGTGATTTGGAAAAAAAATGGATGGCTCTTCCAAATTCTAGTAGAGGAAACTGGGACACCTTGCACATGCAAATGCACATGTTTAGGTGGAAAGGACACTTTGGTTTTACTGTTCTTCTCCAAAGATCTCCTCAGAGAACCTTCAGCTGGACATGTGTATTGACTTGAGCGCATGAAGGAACAGATAAAGCGCGGGAGGTTTTGTGGTAACACCATTGTTGAACGGGTAAAGGTCCAGTGATCACTCAGCCCATCGGGCTGAGCCCAGAGGAGGCCACCAAGATGAGCAGAGTCACAGAGCAGCTCTCCTGTGGAGCTAGGCTGACACAACTCAGATTGTCCAGCCTGGAGAAGAGAAGGCTCCTGGAGGACCTTAGAGCTCCTCCCAGTGCTGAAAGGGCCCCAATAGAGATGGAGAGGGACATTGGACAAGGGCCAGGAGGGACAGGACACAGGGAATGGCTTCAAGCTTAAAGAGATTGATTCAGGATAGGTATTAAGAAGGAATTGTTCCCTGGGAGGGTGGGGAGGCCCTGGCCCAGGGTGCCCAGAGCAGCTGTGGCTGCCCCTGGATCCCTGGCAGTGCCCAAGGCCAGGCTGGACAGGGCTGGGAGCACCTGGGACAGTGGGAGGGGTCCCTGCCATGGCAGGAGAGGGGAACAAAAGGATTTTCAAGGTCTCTTTCAACACAAACCATTCTGTGACTCTATGATAACATTATATGAGACACTTCCAGGTCAGCAAATGATTCTTGAGTATTTTCACTCCTAAATATTCAACAAAATACAAATATAGGGACATATTTCCTATAACACCGTGACAAGAGAAATCTTGGAATTTTAACATAGTGAAAAAAGAAACAATTCTGCAAAAGAATATTTAAATAATCAGAGGATGCACAGGGAATTAATCTGAAAAATATAGAGAATTAAGAAGAGCAAACATTTCCAAAAATTTTGTATAATATAAATTTCTATTACAGGAAATTCAGGGAAACAAAACGCTGAAGGGACAGGAAAGACCACTGAAGTAATAAATTCAGCTCCTGAAAAAAGGCATCCTACAACTCCTGGGAATGAAAAAACATCCACAACTAATATGATAACCATGACAGGAGAAACATTGAGACCAGTTGATGGTAAAACGACACATTCAGGAGCAACCACTAGGGAAGAAAAGGCTGACCGAGACAACAAAACCACGACAGTGTCCACAACACAAAAAAACCCTCAACACACCCCAGAAAGAACAACAGCAGAAGCTTCCAGCACGGCAAGAACATCCAATGCTGAACAGGAAAAAAGTAAAGGGATAGAAACAACACTTCAGACCATGACGGTCCATGTAAAAACATCATCATCTGAGCCTGGGAAAAGCCAAACTTCAGCAACCACGTCTACTGCCCCTGGCAGCTCTACTCTGGAGACCACTTCCCCAACTCTCACTGAAACCACACCAGCCACCACCAATGTGTTTGAGGCTACCTCCACATCTACTGGTCCGGCCACATCCACCGCTGAGGCCACCACTCCTTCCAGCTCCACAACGTCGGAAGGGTCCACCTCGGCTGCACAGTCCACGTCTCGTCCTGAGACTACGGCTCCAGCCTCTTCCACTCAAGCTGGGACGTCTCCATTTGAGGCAACCTCCACAATCCTCTCCAGCACAGCACAAAGCTCCAGCTTAAAGCCTTCAGCCACCACGCCAATGCAATCCAGCGCCGCTGGAACATCCACTCGTCACCAGGTCACCACTGGGGTTGCAGAAACAAAACAAGCGACCAGAGGGCTCCAGGCACAAACATCATCCTCTTCTCCTGGGACAAGCCCAACTTCTGGCACCACCTCTGCTGTTCCTCGGAGCTCTACTCTGGAGACCACTTCCCCAGCTCTCACTGAAACCACACCAGCCACCAGCAGTGTGTTTGAGGCTACCTCCACATCTACTGGTCCGGCCACATCCACCGCTGAGGCCACCACTCCTTCCAGCTCCACAACGTCGGAAGGGTCCACCTCGGCTGCACAGTCCACGTCTCGTCCTGAGACTACGGCTCCAGCCTCTTCCACTCAAGCTGGGACGTCTCCATTTGAGGCAACCTCCACAATCCTCTCCAGCACAGCACAAAGCTCCAGCTTAAAGCCTTCAGCCACCACACCAATGCAATCCAGCGCTGCTGGAACATCCACTCGTCACCAGGCCACCAGCGAGGTGACAGAAGCATCTGCGACCACCACGGTGCAGGTACAAACGTCGTCCTCTTCTCCTGGGACAAGCCCAACTTCTGGCACCACCTCTGCTGTTCCTCGGAGCTCTACTCTGGAGACCACTTCCCCAATTTTTACTCAAAGTACACCAACCATCACCACTGTGTTTGATAGAACCTCCATAGCTGCTGGTCCAGCCACATCCACCACTGAGGCCAAAACTACTTTCTCTACCATGAGCTCGGAAATCTTTTCTTCGGTTTCACAGTCCATGTCTCATTCTGACACAACAGCCTCAGCCTCTTCCACTCAAGCTGTGACGTCTCCATTTAAGACAACCTCCATTCCTCTCTCAATCACAACAGGATCCTCCGGCCTTAGGACTTCAGCCACTACACCAGTGCAATCCAGCCCCACTGGCAGATTCCCTCATGTCCCGGTCACTACTGAATCAGGAGTGATAACATTGCTAACCACCAACATCCACAGAGAATCATCATTTTCCTCTACTCTCAAGAGCCCTACTTCAAGTACTCTCAGTACCGTTCCTTTGAGCTCTGCTTTGGAAACTACATCCCCAACTCTCACCACAGCTACACCCACCATCACCACCCTTTTTCAGACAATCGCCACACCTGCTGGACTGCCCACATCCACCATTGAGGCCACCACTGCTTCCACCACTACATGGTCGGAAGTCTCCACTGTGGCTCTCCAGTCCACATCCCATGCTAAGACTGTGGCTTCAGCCTCTTCACCTCGGCCAGAGACATCTCCGCTTGTGACAACTTCCACAATCCTCTTAACCACAGCACAAACCTCCAGCCTAAAGCCTTCAGCCACCACCCCAGTGCAATTCAACTCTGCCAGAACATCCCCTGTTGACCATGTCC
Organism: Pomatostomus ruficeps; assembly: GCA_013400735.1. Classification (NCBI taxonomy): domain Eukaryota; kingdom Metazoa; phylum Chordata; class Aves; order Passeriformes; family Timaliidae; genus Pomatostomus; species Pomatostomus ruficeps. The sequence goes on from VYZT01008474.1 coordinate 17,159, forward strand.
CCATCCCAGTGACAAAGATAAGAGCCGTGAGCACCACAGTCCGTGCACAAACCTTGTTCTCTTCTTCTGGGACAAGCCCAACTTCTGGCCCCACCTCTGCTGTTCCTTGGAGGTCTACTCTGGAGACCACTTCTCCAACTCTCACCAAAACTACGCCAACCATCACCAGTGTGTTTGAGAGTTCCTCCACAGCTGCTGGTCCTGCCACATCCACCACTGAATTCACCTCGGAGTCCACCACTAAGAGCGCAGAAGGCTCCACCTTAGCTGTCCAGTCCACATCTCTGCTTGAATCCATTGCTTCAGCCTCCTCCACGCCACCAGAGACCTCTTCATTTGTGACAACCTCCACACTTCTGTCTTCCAAAGCAGAGATTTCGAGCACATCTCCTGCAGTGACAACTTCACACCTTATTTTCTCTACCTTAGCTCCAGTTCCTACACACACATCTTTTCCTGATCTCAGCAGCCCAGCAGATTTTGAAACAACAGCAATACCTCGTAGTAGTCTTGGTGTCAAAACTAGTAAGTTGTATAACGGTTAAGAAAACTGGCTTATTTGTTTAATTCTTTTCTCTGAAAGAGTACCATCAGTACACCTTTGTCTTTTCCTTATGAAAGCCCATGGTGATTAAAGATTGCCTTTCTAAATACATTTTTCTTAACTGCTCCGTCAATTTGCTAATATTTTAAAATTATCATTACCGTTGTATATGCAGTATGACTCATATATTTAATTTGAACAATTTAACCATTCAGTTTTTTGTACTGATGCCTAGTCTTTGCATACTGCACTAACAACCTCAATTAAAAGGCATAAAATGACCAACGAGATTGTGTTTTTTCATATCCAAATTCAAAGATATCAATATGGGAATATGAAGTATGTCACTGGAAAAATATACCAGTAGAGAATCAAGATAATTGTTTAACAGATACATAATTATTTCTATGTCTATACATTAATAACTAAAATCTGCTAAAATTAAAATGAAAGAAATCATAAGATATATATTTTAAAAGGAAAAGTAAAGATTTATAATTCATACAAGTAATAAAAAACTCATATGAGGGAATACAGAACAATGACAAGGAAAGGCAAGGATGGGCAATCCCATGGCTGGCAGAAGTGACCTCTGAACTCTGTGATTGACCACCAAGAGCTCTGACACCCTGGCTCTGACCACTTCTCATTCCTAATTTGTGCTTCTTCCAGCTCCCACCCATCCGAAAACGACAGCAGCCGCTCTCGAGCATTTAACCATCAACTTCACCATCACCAACCTCCCCTACAGTTCTGACTTGGAGAATCCTGACTCAGCTAAGTTCAATGCTACACGGAGAGTCACAGCCACCTTGGTAAGTGGCCCTTATCACAGACAAGGCCTTGCCCCTGACTTATCCATGAACATGGAGGAAGTGCAGGGAG
>VYZT01008475.1:0-35770 GCA_013400735.1 Pomatostomus ruficeps
CTACTAAAACCACAACAACTGGGCAGTGATATAATCTGATTTTCAGAAAACAGGAAACTGAAAAAGTCTTTGTTTGTGAGTAAGACATTACAAGATCAAAAAACAATGAGCTGTGACATGTCTCTTCTCAACAGGTATTTTGAGTAAATAGGGCAGTGTATCATGTTGGAGGGTTATGATTTTGTTTCTTGCATTGTAGCAACACTACTTCAGAGGTTCTTCCTGTTGACTTTGATACTTGAATAAAATTCATGGAAAAATTCTGTTTCTCTGTATCACCAATCTTTTGCATTCTGAAGGAATATAATGTTCTAGGAGCATTTTGCTTACTTGAAGCAACAAAAAACTACTGAATTAATCCATTCTTTTAATATGTGGAGCTTTTGTGATATACAGTTAGTCACTGTGTAGACTTTTATGATGTAATTTCTCATCGGCATGACAGTTCCACAAGTTTCATCCTAAATTACAACTCATTTTAATTTTATTCTAAACTATAACTCCTGGTAATTATGAAGGGGAACTAAATACAGAATAGCAGGGCAAGTATGCAGCAAGGATTGGAGTCCATAGCAAGAAGAGGTTGGGCTCTAGTCATGCACACCTGGGTGTGGGTTACCTGGCCTACGAGTCAGTACACTTTTACACAACTCTCCATATTCAAACTACAGCTTAGCTGTGCAAATGAAAGCCCTCTGAAATGTTCTATCAGGAGTTTCAATATGAATGTGAATATTGTCTAGGTTAAAACACTTTATAATCATGTTGGTGATATTTCTAGACGGGGTACCATTTTGGTCAAAAGAGATTTTGAGGCCAAGGAGAATCACATCTAGGGCCCTTAAAAATATAATCACAATACTTTCAATCACATTTACTTGTCTATTCACAAATCCACAATGCAACAAAACTAAATAATTTACAAATACAATGAATGGAAAACTGAACATGAAAGATTTACATATAAATATGTGTATCTGAAATTATTGCAGGTCATTATTTAGAAGTTTGTTCAGAGTAACATATTACAATTCAGGAGACAACATTTGGAGTAATATTTGATACTTTTCTGGAAACAGAAACTCAATAGTGATAAAAAAACCCCTAACAACTAACGATCTGAACCCTGTGGGTTGGTAGGAAAGGAGTAAGAGACAAATATTTGCAATTTAATACTTTGTTGTATGCTTGATTTTTAATACAGTAAAATCCTGGTTGTTCAATGTTAGAAACTGAAGATTTAGAAAAGATACAGATAACAATAATGGCGACCACTGAAATTATTTTAACGGTGGGATAGATTGAGGCTATTCAACCTGGAAAAGAAACTGCTTGAGAGGAATATAATAGTCTGTGATTGTGGGTAGGACAGGGAGTAATTATTCACAATTCAAGAAGAAGAGGCAATAAATTAAATTATTATATTACAGAAAGAATAAATATTTCTATATTTACTCATATTATTCTCTGTACAACTACTCTGACCACCTCTGAAGAATGATTATAGAAAAATCAGATAATTGTTTTCAACCAGTTGTGCTGTTCTTATGGGGAATTTTTCATATGACCATTTCATATAAGTGTTTTCAATAAATACCTGTTACAAAAACCCCCTCTTGTCTTGAATCATCCCATTGATGATTCAAGAGTGTGCTTAGTGCAAAGCAGCACAGGGTGTGTTCAGGTAATGCCTTTTGCATTCCTGCTATCCTGTACTAAGGGAAAAATATAGTCCACTAAGTTTGTTAGCATGAGGCAGATATCTAAGGATTCATAAAGTACTTGAATTCATATAATGGCATTTTCAAGAGCAACTGTGAAATTTTAGCTTCACAACCAAAGTGAGTGCTGCAACAAGATCTCAAAGCTCATGTACTCCTACTATAAAACAAGGCTTCTAAAATCACTTGTACATTAAATTTAAAGCACTAACTTTTAGGAATCTTGCTATAGAACAATTAAAAAAATATATTTGTCTGAAAACAGAAATCTAAGTGACTTCAAATTTATTAATATTGCTTCCTGGGTTTTTTTTTATTTGGTTTTGGGGATTTGTTTGTTTTTTCTGTTGTTTTGTTTTGGTTTTGGTTTTGTTTTGTGAACTATTATGCTTTGGAAAACAATACCTTTTTAATGTGAAAATTAATGAACATTTTAAGTGTTTATGTGGGTATTTCATACCACTTTCACTGTAAATCTTGGTTTATTCTTTGATGAATTCTAGATTGCAATTAAGTCCATGTACTGCTTGATCTACAGTGTAAGTATGTTCTTGAATGTCTAGTTTGACGGGAAAGGACATAGAAGGTTGGCAGAATAGATATTGTTTGCATTTTCTACCATTGTACCATAAAAAGAGGTTTCACATACACAATTGGCCAAATAGTTCATGAATAAAATCTCCTGGATTTTAAAACTTGTAACTTACTCGGATGATATGTATGATATGGACTTCACCTTTTTAGAAGTTTTATGTCCAAAGGTGAAGCCCACTTGCAACTCCAGCTGACAACTAATATGTATTTAGCCAATTAGATAGTTAAAACCTTCCAGAGAAATAATGAGGAAAGAACAAGTGAACAGGGAGACTAAGGCAGACTTCTTCACCAGGAAGATCATAGTCTTTCTATCAATGCATTCATGGCAATGATGACTCTCTAAAATACACCCACCCCCATCCCAACCCCCATGCACACAATTGTTCAGTGACGCTTGATTGTAAACTTTAGGGCCTAGAAAATCTTTGGAGGGGTGAGTGCAATATCAGAGAAAATGGTATTTGAAAGTATAACAGTTGCAGCTGTGGATGAGATTTTTCTGTAATAATGACATAATTTAGACTAGAAACATTATTCGACTTGGACTGATAAGAAGAGAGGCTTGTTCTTTGTCAATTAGATTGTTAAACTGTTAATTGAACTAACAATAAATTCTTAGACCTGGATATGCATGCTGTGCCCCTTTTTTGCAGATGGTAAGGTTTTGTGTGTAAAAATGATTGTCTCTTTGTTGCAAGATAAAAAGTATAAATTTTTCTAGCTTGCTTGTCTCTTGGATCTTGATTCTGCTCAGCAATAATTTGAAAGGTGGAGGAGAGCATCTCACCTCTATTTGTCCACAGTATAACCTGTATCTTATAGCTGAGGTACTTTTCTGTAAAGAAAGATATGTGAAAGATATGATTCATGCAGGTAAAGCTGGCATCACAACCCGTAGCTTTGAACAGATGCGTCTACAGCTGTGGTCTGTGCTTGGCACAGTGAGGATCCCCTGGGTCGGGCATAAATGATGACATCTCACAGACTGAGCCATTCTGTTGACTTGGATGGTCAATGCCTTCTGCATTATCAGGCACTAAACGTCGGGGTCTTGAACTTAGTCTACCACCTCAGAAGCCTCAGCTGAGTACACGTGTTGCTGACACCTCACTACTTGCCCTGCTCTTTACCACAAAAAGCTACTTCTTTGATGTTTTGGCATAGAGTAAGATGTCAACTGTATAAAATTTTATAGTCTGCCATGCTATAAAACATCCTATATGTTGACTTCAGTAGTAGAAAGTAAAATTAATAACAACTAATAAAACACTTTCAGTGTAATTATTCAGTATCTTTGTCTCAGATTCTCAGTACTCCTCTATTATGAAGAAGTTTCAGTTTCCTTATTAGTTTCTCATAGTATCAAATATAAGAAACTCACATAAATAATTCCTTCAAAATAATCAGAGTCAACAGAGCATTTACAAGTGATTAAGGAGAATTAAATTTGATTGTATGCTGCAGTCCTAAACAAATTTCATACTCACCTGAGTTTGTTTCACGGCAAATCAATAATACTAAAGACTTTATCTGAACAGGCAATATATAGTTTTCTTTTCCTGTTCAGTGTGCATATGAAACTATCAACTTCAGTTAATGAGAATTCTTTCCATAAACATTGATGGGTGGAAATGTTTTCTTTGCTTTAAAAGACTTTTCCATCTTGTGCCTGACATCAGCTAGCAGCCTTGAATATCAAGAGGCACTGTCCAATTCCTAAGAACAGTTTTCATGCTTTTCAATGGTCTTTGTATTCAATTATTCAAGTATTCAATGATTCAGTACAAAGTAAATTATTGCTAGTCTTTTTTCAGATTTCATTGCAGAGCTATCAGAAGGATTAAAAAGTTAAAAAAAACCCAAAACAACACTATAGGCATTAAATATCCTTGTAATGCCGATGCCAAATAAAGTAAAGTAGTGAAATGTTCTGCGAAGGTGATAGCATACCACTGCCAGAATCCACACTCTTAGGCACTAACATGGCTACAGTTTGTGTCTTTTTTATCTCAGGGTTCCATTAATTTCTGCACATCAAGAAGGCCTCAGAAAGCATCAATGTTCTAAAATATTTTCTTAAGGAGTAAGAGAGGCGAAACAATTTATGAAAGGTATACATATGTCATTGGGTAAAATAATTGAAGAGGGGATGCTGGAACATTCTAAAATTTCCTGTCTCATTGTCAGGGAATGATTTGAGTTTATGAGCCATTCTGCATTTATGCCTTCAAGAACAATGTTCTCAAATGGTAACAGGTAACTCATAGAATGATGAGGAAATAGAGATACATTCAAACATTAATACAGATGTAACAGAGGCTTAAATTATTTAAAATATTTGGAACAAATTTCCCATAAGTGATAAATTAGAACGTGATTGTCTATCAGCTAAATAAAATACTTTGAGAGTGCAAGGAGGAGCAATGTGAGTCCCTGCCTGAGTTTTGTTTTTTCCAGTCCTGCCTCTGGCCCTGCACGATTCACAGACCCAGGCTCTGTGTGTTTTTTCCTTGTCCCCTTGAATATATGCTGTATGCATCCCTGTCTCCTGGATGGACTTTGTCCTTTGTCTTCAGCCTGGTCTCTGGCCCTGTCTGCTCTTCCTCCAGGCTGGATTTCTGTGGAATGATCCCAGAGGCAGACCACCACCCCTCCCTTTTCTGTGCCTCCTGGTGGAGCCCATTGCCAGCATACGCCTCTGCCTGCAGGGCTGGGCCCAAGTGAGACCACATCCCACTGATGGGGACACAGTCCCAGCTGGAGCCACCCTCACATCCTGCTATCTGTTCCTGAGGAGCAGCTCTGTTCTTGCTGCTCCCGGATGCACACAGTTAAAGTTGCGCTTCCTGGAACTGTTAGAGCGCTAGCAAAGAGTGATGAGCATTTTTATTGTTATGCACAAGCAAGTACGGGATTCATGAGAAGATTTAAGCGCAGAGAAGTCACAGAGCATCATGTAGCACTCTAAGCAAAAAGGTAATTTGTATATCAAGAGTGGAAAAGTGGAGCAGCTATATTTAATGCCAAGTGATGAACAGTGTAGACAAACAATTTTAAAAGTAATGTAACTGGAGAATTTCACCTTGTGTATATGACTAGAAATTGAGTTTGTACTCCTCAAAAAAAAAAAAGGGTGTGGCTCAAGGCCCTCTACCATCTAGTTTATTTATGCATTCTAGAAACATTGGGAATATTGAAAATATTTTTTAATTGTAATAATTTCTGAGTTTAGTAGGAAGAAAAATCGAGTGTGAAAAATTAATTTTTTAATGTTTTGTTTTCAATCATTTCATGTTAACTAATCCAGACTGGCTATAGAAAATATAAGCTTGAGTTTGTAAATACATAACAAAATGAATTTATCTTCCAAAGAACTCCTTTTAATCTGTGTTAGTTTTTTAATGGGTAGACATAAACATATTTCTAGTGTGTTCTAAACAAATACAATTTAGTTTATGCCACTCACTTTCCCTCCCTTAACAAATTCCTTATGCACCAGCACCTGCTTCTGACAATGCAAGCATGATGAAGCACAGCTGGAATTCACAGGTTAGTGAATTAAAAAAAAAGCCCTAAATGAAATAGACTGAAGGTTCAGTGTGGCTGCAAAGGGGATACTATCCTGCAGTTTATTGCATTTCTAGCCAGGGAACACGGCCTTTATAGCACTATTACCAATGAATTTTAAATCACTCTAAAGTTCAAACTTCACTGAAGCATCACATTGTATGTTGAAATCAGATGACCATTTTGCCTGGCAAATGCCATCTATATTTCAGAAAAACATCCATGTTCTAATAAAAAATGAATTAAAAGACATGGAAACTTCAAGCATCATTTGTCATCTGAAACTCATGTTCATTAATATGCCTCAAATCTCTAACTCTGAGAAAAGCTAAGTCAATTCCCAAATTACCATAACATTCAAAACTAAACAGTAATGCATTTTAAAATGAGTGTATTGAAAATTGAATGCCAACTGAAAATAAATGATGGTACCTTTTAAAATTAAATTACAACAGACTTTTTTCTTTGTTCCTTCCCCTGTTGTCAACTTCAGTTAGTCTAGCTGTCCAATTCTTACCATATTTACCCTATGACAAGAAGGGTCTAGAATATAAAAGACAAAAACACCACATAATTTTTCATAATTAAATACGTCATAACAATCTTAACTTGGTATAAAAAAATCCATTAAATATAAGAGAGTTTCTTCATTTTTCTGCTAGTTCCTCCCCTTCATCTACCCCAATGAAATTTCATACATATAGCTGGTTTTTTGTTTGACCTTGTCTATAAATATCTTTATTTGATCTGTCCATATAGACTATTTACAAGGTTTTCGCAGCTAAACATATACATTTTTTGTAAGCTCAGTATACATGTAAAACCAAACCCCAAAAAACATATTCCCAAACAGCAAATTGGTAGACCAAGAATTTTTCACTCTAAAATTTTGGTGTGGACAGGGAAAAGTAACTAACTATGAAAAATAAAATTCAAACCAGATATTGATAACATATTGATAAAAAATTAAGAATTTTTTCATATATGTTAAAATGCTTCCTTTTTGCTGATGTTGTTCTCAAAATACTCTCTATCAAATGTTGAAATATTTTTAAAAAACTCCACCAACAAAACAACAAAAAATCAAAACCAAAACCCAACCCTTGCATACCTGACAATAAAATATAGTAAAATGAGAATGGGATTGTAAATTCCAGGAAAGTGGACAGGTTTTTTAAAATCTAAATGGGAGAAAGTTACATAATAGATCCATGAAGTTCCACAAACCTTTTCTACATTTTTAGTTGTCTACATATTCTAAACTTCCTCAGTATTTATAGTTTTTGCTTGCATGGAGGCTAGCAAGCACAGCATAACTCTCGCTACATTTCCACATACGTAAAGCAGTAGTCTGCAAAGTGTTCAAAGAATGAAAGTAAACCTTTTTGACTATTTTTTACAAAAAGTATTTTGGTAAACCTCATTCTTTCCATGTTCTTCAGTCACCATTTCCACTTAATGGATTGAATCTGCTATGCAACTGCCGGGTGCTGTTTACCTGATGTCACAGATGAACAATAACCATTTTAGTCTATGTTGACACCTTAGCATAGAATATCTTTATTTGGCATCCTTCTGTTTTTCATTGTGTCCACATTTTTAAATGGAACCTCTAATTTTGCACTGGCAACCTATTACAGGTGAAAATAATTGGAGTATTTAGATGTCCAAATACCTGATTGAAGGGACAAATCATGTAGTTAAACTCTAAATACTATTGATTGTGACCACAAAATGAGTGATTTAGTTGAAGTACCCTTTACTTGTTTGACTCATAAAATCAAGGTGCTATTTAAAATAAATAGAACAAAATTTTTGATGTTTACAACTTGTGCCTCCACATCAGAAATGTCCTTTTTTTTTTTTCTTTTTTTTTTTTTTTTTTTTTGGCTAGTCTCAAAAGATACGTATTTGGTGTGTCTTTCTGGTAGTTGTGCGCCACACACACTAAGTGATAGAGAATTTTTGAGATTTTAATGGCTGTAAAAATATGATGATAGTGCTTTCTTCACTTGAGCCACAAGTCACAAGAAATACAGGGACAGTCCAGCACATTTTCTCCAGAAAAAATTCTCTTTTTTCTTTATGGGGATTTTACCAGGAAAAGACATGTAAAATTGAGGCCTTCTAATAAAATTTAATTGAGGTAAAATATATTTGCATTAGAAAATGTGTCTCTATTCTTTTTTTTTCTCCCATTGACCTTCCTGTGAGAAGCTATGGTGCTTCGGCTGGAATCTGAACTGTATCTTGTTGCTTTGGATCTAAAACACCTTTTCTGAACAGAGATTATTAATCATCCTTAATTATGGGGATGATTGTTGTTGTGTACAAACATCTGATATGAAATATTTTGAGGCCAACACATTTCCCTTGTCAACTCATACAAACAATTTGAATCCAGGATTTAAGTGCAATAATCTATTAGGTGACTGAGAGACTGAAACAAATGACAGCTGAAACACATTTTTAACCATAAGAAAAAGTAGATAGACCATTTCCCTGCCTGTATAATGACCATTATGAAATAAATATGCACATGCCATTTGGTAAACATAAAATTAATGGGAGACAAGTCCCCAAGTCAGCATTTACTGGCTGAAAAATGGTAATTGTCCAATTACAGACTGACTGATATGGTTTTGTTCTTAGGGGGCATGCCCTGGAGAAAGGTCACAAGATTGCCACAACACATTAGCTTAGAATTTGGTTTTCTATATATTATCTTGACAAGAAACAGGCATTGGAAATTTCACTGCTCTCCCAGTGACTTGCCATACATGCACAAATCCTGAGGCAGCATTCTGGCTTGGCTCTCCCAGGAAGACTAGCTCCTGGTTCCCAGTGTAAAAGTAGGACTACAAACATTACAGATAAATTTTAGTCTGTGTCCCATACCTTTACCAAATTTCTGAGATCACAGAATTTTAACTATGGATCTTGTCCCTTCTTAATAAGGTTCTTCCAAGAAGTTAACATGAAGAACATTTAAGAACAGTAGAAACCCAATACAGGGCAAGAGACTTTTTTGTTCTCTTTTTTTGCAGTAGGTATTACTTAGGAGATACATCAATAAACCATAATAAAAGTATAAATATCTCACAGGAAATATGATAAAGTCAATATTCATACATCTTTTAAAATTCTACATTTCCAGGACACAGGTTCATTGTCCTTCAAATGAGTCTTTGATGAAAATGCAGATAAACATTATCACAACTATGAAAATTAATAAATCACACTCATTAATTGTTTTAATTTTAATTACTGCAAAAGGCCTGCCTACTGTCTGGAACAGTCTGACATTGAGAAGAAAATTTTCTTTCTAAATTAGAAATCTCATAGTAAGGGCAACAAGATCTAAAAAGCAACATGTACAAGATGACTGGAATATTACCTCCCTTGAAATGAAAACACTTTTCCTGTCTAAATCCTTCCACAATTTTATATATCATTAAAGCTGATGTAGAGAACACATCACAGCATTTGTAAATTAAACCGTGTATGATCTCAGGAAAAAAGCTCAAATGAATATTAATTCTTTGCTAAAACTTTCAGTTTAAGATGTCAGACTTCCAAGATGTATATGCATATTTAATTTCATGCACATGAATTCTATTTTGAAGGTCTCTTTCAAAAAAAGCCATATCTGTTTACAGGTAAGTAATCTTTTGCTTTCACTTCTAGACATAACAGCAGCTCTTAAATTTTATCACACAGGTAAACAAGCACTGGTATAGAGGCTGTTGCCAGCTCATAGGGTTTCAGCTCCTAAGTACATTTAATTGCAGAAGAGTTTTAAGGAATCCAACAGGCAATTCAGTCTTGGACTTCATCCACACTAATGTCACAAGTCTCCAATATTGTGTCATTTGTTCATAACACTGTCAGTCAAATTAAAGACATAAAGTATTAGTTCCATGTAACTCCAACTGCTCAAACTAGGAGCAAAGCTTGAGCTGGTCATCGCAGAGGAATTTGGTGACTCTGCTGATGTATATTTGGTCTCAGACACCTTGCTGCTGAAAGGAAGGATTCATCCAGTGAGAAGGCGTCTGCTTCTCCAGGTGAGAAAAATTACATTACAGCTATAGATCAAAAAAACAACTTCTAAGCTATTCTCATGCAAGAATTTAAAACAAATGGTTAAATTGTTGCTTAGAATTATCTGAAGGGCTTTTCCTCTGAAACAACACATTCATTCTGATCTGCAACTGAGAAATTAAAAGAAGTCATTGGTACCCTTTCTTTGAATGACCTTTAAGTTAAATCTTTTGTTCTTTCTAATTGTGATTAACAGATACCCTCTCTTTCTAAGCGTTTCTCTGCAGTTGCACTTCCTTGTGCTCCAATTAAAACACTGCCCATTCTTCTTTCAGAAACTGTTAATGAAGATAAACTTCAGGTGGAAAAAAGAAATCATACCTCACAAAAATACAATAGTCCCTGACTGTGTGTTTTCTATCCATTTAAGATGTCAAGTAATTGGAAAAGAAATCTTTAAAAGACTGAATTTTTATAGAGTCACAAACCAGTGAACAAAAACAAGTAACAAAACACTGAAAAACATAACTGGGAATTAATTCTAAAAAACATATTAGTTGATAATCACATGAAAAGAAATATGTATTCATTGCTAATATTCATTTTTGCTTTTACTAAACTTGTTAGTTACCATGTACCAAAGCGTTACTCCAGAGTGGATCATAGAGAGGAGAATAAAAAATAGACAAAAGAGAAAAACACTTGGTTGCAAGGAAATCCCAGTCCAAAGTACTCTTGCCTCTTTTTCAAGCTCTGACCAGAAGAATGTCAAAGCTAATGTTCAATTTCAGATAATTTTGTGGACAAGTAAATTCCTTTATGTGACTATTGAAGAAGGTTACTTAAGTAGGTAATCTGAATAATTAAATTACCTTCCCAGAATTCCCTGTACCTATAAAATGTTCAATAGTATTCACTTAGGTCATATTATCTGCATGAACGTCATTGAGTAGGTCTCCTGAAATATCTTTTTTTTTTTTTTAATAAAAAGAAGATATCCATTGGTTACGAACTGCAATGGCTGTGAAAACTTTTATACCTACAAGGTGATGAATATTCACTTAGCAATAGACATCAGTGGAACTGGTAGAGTCTCTTAAGAGAAATTTAGAATGCACAATAGGTAGCAACCTCCAAGCTGTTCTCCCTGCATGCAGCTGCAGTGCTTTCCTGAACTGTGCCATTTTGCTCTGCATGATGGTGTTAGTCCAAAATAATCTGGAAGAAGAGCTTATCAGAAAATACAATTTCCATGAGCAACAATTTTGTTCCTACTGTTTGACAAAGACAAAGAACATTCATGGCTGTAGTGGCATTAACAATGAACTTACCAACTGGAACTTAAAAAGATTCACAGTTTATTCCACATGAGAAGAGTAAAATAAAACTGTCTGTAAATATAAAACAAGCTAAGAATTGAAAATGGCTTTCCCACATCTGAACTCTGCATGAGCATAAAGATATTTCTTTCCTTTTGTAATGCCTGAAAACCTACAAATTAACTCAGGAAAATACTGCTATACATTCAACATGTTTTATAAGGCATAGTAGGCGTTAGGATTTAGATTTTAGCTTTTAGATGTAGCCAACACAACTAAAAAAAGATATATAGTGATTTGGTTTCTGATATGCTAGATGACTTGGATCAGCCACCTAGTATAGCAGAAAGCTACATTACTTCCCTGCAGCTTCTCTAGCACCACTGCTTGCTACAAGTTGAAATGCTATATGTGAAAATTATAGAAATTTCATATGTTAAAGCACTAAAAGATTACTTTTACATTACAAGGGACAGACGACTTAAATATTACATAGAAAAGGTGAGAAAATTATTAATTTCACAAGATTAGATGGAAATTTCCAAACAAATTCCAGCTTTGAAATCACATCATTCTTATAAGCTTATGCTCATTTCCATTGTTTTACAATAAGTAATTGTATTTATTATTATTATCAGGTGTTTTACACTTTAGAGTGCATAACATGTTTGAGAGTTATGGTTTCCAGCTTTACATGGATTCCAATTTATCATTTCTTAATTGCCTGCTTGGAACAAAATCAAGGCAATTTCCCTTCCCATCTGACCAAAATAGTTTTCGCCGGCCTTGACGTTCAGGGTCTAGTGTTTGGAAGAAGCATGTTGTCAGTCAAAGAGCTCAGCACAACCACTCTGCAAGGTATATGAAAAATGATGCTTTGAGCCAGTTGACCTTAAATTAAAAAAAAAAAAAAAATGCAAGTGAAAAAGGGAATAACAGTGAAAAATCATTTTTAGAATAACAAAAGTGTTTTCTTAAGAACTACATGCAAATATTTTCATAACAGATATTTTATGTTTTTAGAAAAGTAGAAGTTTAGTCTTTCAAAGCAGTGAGTAAACTTTCTTTTGGAAAAAAATATAATGCAATGCAATTAATATTAATTGTGTACAAAATAAGAGCCCTAAGGCAAACCTCAGTAATGTTACGGAAAGAAGAATAAGAATTGCAATAGTGTCCACCATCCCCTATTGGGAAAGAACAACAGTGAAAAGGAAACCTTAAGGAAACAGAACATTTCCCCCCAAAAAATGGGTAACTCTCGAAAAGGACACATCAAAAGAATTAAAATCAGTTGAGGAAGACTAATTCTTTAAGAAACTGCATGATGATATCCACATCAAAAGAAATACTCAGTTGCTTAATGTTAAGCACGTACTGAAGCAATGTGCTGCATTAGAGCTTTGAATATCCAACCATCCCCATATCATAACACAGAGGAGCTACATCACAGTTGCTTGTGATAAAGATCATGTTTTACAATGCAGTGGTGCTTCCCAAATTGCTTTATGATTCAGAGGAAAACTGTGAATCTGAATGTTGTATCAACACACCAGGCAGCTTTCAGATGAAATGCTCTCAGCCACTTACAGCTTAAAACTGACAAGTTTAAACAACCAGCATTAACAGCAATTTTCCAGTACTGGGGAATACTGGTCTCATTCATGTGATAGTAGTTACTTGAAAAGATTAATTATAAAAATCTATTAATATAAATGATCTTACAAAGGCATGTGAATGAATTTATATAAATAAAAAGTAAAACTGTTGCTCCTTTGAGAATAGTTGAATTGCCATTTGGAGAGCAGACGTGCCAGTGGGGTATATAAACACTGCATATACTCATGAAAATAACTTGCAATAGTGTAGTGTTGAGAGGGAACCTTTGGAAACCATGGCTACCAGGCTAACTGAAGATAGACGATGAAAGGTGGATTCAAACTGTTTGAAAATAGCAATTTCACCAACTGCAAAATAAAGTACAAATTTCTGCAACAGTTGTTGTCTATGCATCAATGTAATAATTTATGCATGGGCTCCATCTCTGGCAAGCTCTTTGGGGTGAAAAATGAATAGAGAAGTCAGAATTACAAAACCAGCTTTTTCTTTTTAAGTATATTAATCATAATCTTTTTTTCCATATCTTCCCTGAGTTTCTCCAAACTTTAACCTTTGCTCTTATCCTTGGGTGATCTTGACGCTGAAGCATGGCAAAGAATTCCTTTAAGGAAAGGACATACCTTAACTTTGTTTTCCTTTCTTGGGTTCATTTGTTTTGTTCTTGTGTGTGTGTGTGTGTTTGAGCTTGCAGGTGGTAAGGTTTTCTCTCCTTTTTTTTTTTCACTTCACTACCAGATTCATTATTCTGCATTAAGCTGCATTGAACTACATTTGTCATCTATTAGTCCTGTTACTGTCTGCATTGTTCCTCATTAATTATTATTCTTCCTAATTTAGAATCACATGGAAATCTTGCTTTCAGAAGCATTATCCAATTCATTTATATGAATAAAAACAGTAGAGGACAGATCACTAGTGCTTGCAATGCCGACTCACTAATAACTTCTGTCTGATTTAAGAAAGAACATCTGTGACTTCTTCTTTTGTCCTCTTGCAGAAATTCACTTTACTGAGTTTCTGTGCTGTATTTCTGGTGTATTGTAGAGGTTAACCTTTGCAAGAAAGCTTACTCAATAAGTCCAAAATCAGGTGCTGTCACTCATACATACCTGCTGCACTATACCCTTTCACTTGTTAAAAAAGCACAAGAATTTTCAGACACTTGGATGCCTGTAATGCAGAAGTTAAAGCAGAGAGAAAAGGAATTTCACTGGGTTAGTGAACAGAGAGATCTCTATTTCTTTGGGATCATAAGGTCCATTCATAACATCAAACATTGTACTTGTAATTCAAAATCCAGTATTTCCCATCAGTTACTTACTTCACCTATATTAATGATGTGAAATAACCTTTTGTGAACTTGGGAAAGTAGGCAAACTGTTCATGTGTTAGATGAAGAGTGTAACAATATTTGAGCTGTTTATTTATACTTTATATAATTCTGACCTCTAAATATTCTAAAAATTTCCCAAGCTGAATTTATACTGACTTGTTTCACAGGGTTTGAAACCAAATGTATTTTGGTCCTGCTTTCCTCTGGTGCCATGTTGTGTTTTAATTAACTTGGTCACCAAACTTTCAGTTTCCTTCTGTGTAGTTTAAATAAGAAAGATGTTTACAGCTTTTAAATAGCATGAGTCTTCTAGTGAGTTTGCCATATGGTTTGCTCTTCATAGAAGTATATGATAAGATGTGGCTCCTATAGATGGAGGCATTCTCACCTCCTTTGTTAGGTTAGGTTCTGGTTCAGAGTCTATTACATTTTAAATGTAAATATGACAAAGCATTTTACAGTGCTGCAAAGTGCTATAGGTTTTAAAACTGACCTATATTTTGATGGGGTTTTTTTCATACCTCTTGCATGGCATGAACAACAAATTATTATTAAAAAAAAGAATTTCTTGCTCTTTCAAGGAATTTTCTAATTTGAAATTTACAAAAAAACCCCCACCAGATTACAAAAATTTCAAAATTTTGCCTTCTTTATTCAGAGGCAGCCCAGAGGAATTCTGAGTGGTTTCATTACTCACAAGAAGCATTGCACTTGGCTACACAAACGGCTTTTGCCTAGATATTTTTATTTCAGTTATTACCTACTGCCAGCTCTGGAGCCTGTGTGCTTTGTGAACATTACAGGCAGCTGTAAAGACACAATATATAGAATAGAAAGAGTACGTGAATTTTATTGTAAAGAAGATATAACAATGCACTCATGCAAATATATA
Organism: Pomatostomus ruficeps; assembly: GCA_013400735.1. NCBI lineage: Eukaryota > Metazoa > Chordata > Aves > Passeriformes > Timaliidae > Pomatostomus > Pomatostomus ruficeps. The sequence continues at coordinate 15,094 of VYZT01008475.1, forward strand.
TGTGCGACTTATGGATGACAGGAAAGAAATTAGGAATTACTAAATTGATAAAGTCAATAGAGATCTTTAATAAGTGAAAACCTGAGAGTGTATCAAATGATAATTTCTAATCTACTTCATAAAAAAATAAAAGATTTAATTTTTTTCTGGTTACAATGGTGATTTTTTTTAAAAAAATCCTCTGTTCAGCTTTTAATGAAAGTCAGACTGTAGAAACTCTCACTAAGAAGCACTTCTCCCTTGAGTTCATTTATGTGGAATCCACAGCCCTTTAAACTCTTGAAATTAAGCTATATTAGAAAGAGAGGTAGATTTTATAGCTAGACCTTGATTTCTGTGTATTTAATGAAGTTTGTTTCCAAAGCAGCAAATTGAGATTTTTATTCCTTTTAATAACTTTTATTTACAAGCAATGCTGTGACTGGCTGACATAAACAAGATTTATTCACACAAGTATTTAAACACAGCTAACAAATGAAACAGAATATCAGAAAAACAAAAAAAATACATTCTCAACCTAGTAGTAAACTGGCAATTATGAATTTGATACTCAGGTCAATATTCCATTTTTATTGTTCTCTCTTTGAGCTGAGGGACATACTAAGCTCATCTAAAGATAAAACTCTTGCAGTGGTTAATCTCAAATAACTTCTGAAAATATAGTTGTTCATTTCCCAATTTGATTCTAAAATTATGAAAAAAATCTATTGAAAGGGCAGGTACTTCTGGCAAGGTGTCAGTCATCACTAAAATTCTTTGAAATTCTTTGAAAATAAATGAGAGAACATAAAGGACACCTGTCTGGAGATGAAAGACAAAGAATAAAAAAACCAAGAATGGATGTGACTCTGGGTTTCAGCTCTAGAAAGCAACAAATATGAAATCCATGAGAGGTTTTACATGGCCTCTATGCTCTGAAACATTAGTAAATTTAAACCAGTGATTTCTTGACACCTCAGATTCCCAGCTGTGAAATAAGAATGCAAGCACTTTCTCCAGGAATGCCCTAGAAAAATATCCACAGTCTTCAGTCATTGTTTTATTCAGTGAGTGGTTTCATTTGTAGTCTCTAGGCACAAAATCCACTAAAAAAATGCCTGCTTTTGTGGGTGCTTTAGAGCTTGCTTTTTACTGAAACTGAAAGGAATTAAAAGCATTTGTGGCCTTGCTTGGTATTTCTAATGAACTCATCTCTGAGAGAACTGTCATTTAGTGGGTAATGTTGTTTATTTCACGACATAGGTCCCGCTTCCTTAGAGCTTCCTTATTTTATATCTTTAGAAAGCATGCCAAGAACTTGGGAAACGTTTTTGAGGATGCTTGGTAACACTTTGCGTTTCTATCATAGTCTGGTCGCAGTAAAATTGATCCTTATGTCATACAGTGATTACCTATTTAATTCAGGTCAAGAAATTATTATTCTGCTTTTATTTCTGACTAGATGAGATCCCCTAGGCATTTACCAAAAGTCAAAGCTGGTGTTCCTAAGTAAAGAGGAACTAAAAGAAATGGAAGATTCACCTAAAATGAATCTTGCAGTCTAAAAACTGCAAGACAAAATTAAATAATAAAAATGGCATTGGAAGGAGTGTCCATATTTTATCTTCTGGTTTGTTTTATTTTAATTTTAACATTGTCAAAAAATCTCATATCTGTATTTCCTGAGAATGAAGAAACAAAACCAAAGATTTATCTCCTCTGTGCCTATCATTTGGGATGCTCTAATGTTGCTTTGTCTCTTTTTAATATTTTGCAATTCCAAATTATTAATCTCATTGTTTTTCATGGATCTGTTTTAATATCATTTTGATTGCTCTTCTCTGAACCCTGATAGTAAAAATGGCTGATAAATGATTAGTGGTATAGACCACTGTTTTGACATCATCAAAATAGTTATTAACTGCTGCAAGAATAAAATTAATAAAAATATGGAAAGTCTATACAGAAAATTTTTGTATACACTTTGTCCTGTTTCAAAATTATTTAACACTATTTGCTATTTTTCATAATCAAAGAGTTCAGAGAGGCATGTTTTGGTGTGTTTTGGTATTTTATCTGACAGGAAAGAATACTCTTTCAGGGCTTTTTTTGGTCTCTCTATAAAATCATAATGGTTACAATTTTGCTTTGAAGACTGTATGGATTATCCTGGTAGTGAGGTCAATTTCAGTTTTCTGAGGTCCCTGGAAACATGATGAACATGTCTTTTAAAGATAGTTAATATATCTGCTGCCATGCAGTATAACAGTTATTCACATTAAATTGCATACTTTTGTCAGTGTCTCAGCCACTTCATTGTCAGACAGCTTCAATATGAAAACTATTTATTCTCTTCTCTCCTTACTTCAATTTCTGACAGCCTCATTCTTATTACCTGAAAAGATGAAGTAGGGAGGTACTTTTCCAACAGTCTGGTTAGATGGGTACAAAGAAATTATCAGCCTTCAGCTTGACAATGTCCTTATCTGATGTAACAGCACACTCCATTCTCTGCTGTTGAACCAACAAAGCAAATAATTTTTTGGTGGTTTTCTGTCTCTGAGACTTGCTTTTGCTTTTTGAAGCGTAGGTCTGAAATTGGTGGTCGGATACTCCCACAGAGCCCTTTTTCTACAGTTTGAATGGAGTCCTATTGTGGTGCTGTGCAGTCTGCAAGAATTTTGACCCTACTTGCCCCCAAATATTTGAATCCCTATTGCATGCAGAAATTAGAATCCAACATATTACTTATGAATGATATAATAAAATGAACAGCCTCTCATTTCTACGGGCAAATAATACTCTCCCATTCTCAATCTAAATCAAACTGCAGAGTCACTAATAAAAGTAAGTCATGACTCACAAAGTTAAGTTCTTTTGCATTAATCTTAAACTCTTTAGGAGTTATTGGAGTCTCACATCATTAAAACTAATGTCAGTGGTATAGTCTGCAGTAACTATTAAATTTACAGCTGGAAGATAAGACTCATATAAAAGAAACATTACTTTACAACTGTACTAAAGAAGAAAATATGTAGATACTGTTTACATTGCACAGATGAGGCAGGTTTACAGGGAAACCCTTCATGCTGTAGGAAATCCATTATGCAAATAGTCACCACACGCTTTTTGACATTATTTTGTCAAATAATTCTGGAAGAGGCCTAATTATACAAAAAATATCTTTTGTGTAGACTTCCAATGTTTTTACTCATTTTATTAGCACTTCTTGCAGCAGTTAATAAATACTGCATACTCTCATTTAACAGTGTACAGCATATTTAACTGTGTTCTACTAGACCAACCTGAATAAAATGAAGCCAAATTACAGCAAGTGTAAAATCTGTCCTAGGGCCATCAACAAAATATAGGTGACCAGGCATTGTCCATGAATTTACTGTAGCTGAAGGACTATAGCAGTCTGAAGAAGGCAAAAAATCCATCCAGAAACATACTGAGATTACCACCTGAAATGCACTGTAGGAAAGGCTGCCTGAGAACCTTTCATACCTGTTAGATCTAGAGCATGCATAATTACTGTCTCAGTAACTGAAGAGGCATCTTACTGGGGAATAAGAAAAAAAGAAAAAGAAAAAAAGATTACCTTGCAAAGTAAGAGGCAGACAGGATTTTAGTCTGGTTCTTGACGTGTGTGCCACCTCACTCAAGATGTATGTGGTGGACTACATGTGGGTGCTTCCGTGTGGGCTGACTGGAAGAAACTGCTCCAAGGGTTTATCACCTACCTCTTTTAGTCCTTGCAACTCAGGAAAGGCCTGAGAGGGGATGGTGGAAAGAAGCAGTTTGCTTTTACATGAATTGCAGTGTCTCAACCATCAGCAAACAGAGGCTGGACGGTTAAACTTATAAACTAGACATAAGCTTTTGTGCCTTTCAGTCACTGTCCCAGAAATCTGAGGCTTGATTTCATCTCCCCTTTCACTAAACTTTTTTTTTTTTTCATTCTGGTAAAATATTTATGAAAACACACTATTAGTTTAAATTGATATTGGTCAAAAATTAATCTGAATTTGTGAGGTTTAGTGATGATTTTTCAGATTATTAGCACAGTACATATCTTAGATAGGAGAAAAAAAGTGTAACCAAAACGACCTGGGGGATTTTTTAAGGAAAATTCTTAATATTTTCCAGTAAAATATTTCAACTAACATTCAACTGTTCATTTTGAGACTCAAAACCTTTAAGTGCACACAAAAATTTCATTAAAAATTCTGGATATGCTCTCTGTCTAAGAAAAATATCAACCAACCAAACAAAACCTGAATAGTAGTATTTATTTCAGATTAAACAAATATTTTGTTTAATTTAAACCATTTAGTTAAAAAAAATCAAATAATTTTCAATCAACTCAAATAAAGTAGGATTAGGTTTAAGGGGACGTTGAGGTAGAAAAGTGATTTAAGATAGAATAGGCAAATTATTTAAGGTAAAATGAGAAAAGCTTTTATTCACATAGGTTGAATGCTACTATGTTAGTAAGGCTTTTAAGTTTTGCTCTAGAAGCAAAGAAAATCCAGTCTTCTTGACAACTGCCTTACAATTTTTATCTAGTGCTTAATGCAAGCATCATACCGTAAGCCACAGTAAACCACAGAAAAGACAACTTTTTTCTTTCTTATAATTGTTTAAAGGCAGCATTTGAAATGAATAACAAAATCACAGAATTGTTTGGGTTGGAAGAGACCTCTGGAAATCATTTAGTTCAACCCCTCTGCCAAGGCAGGGTCCCCTGGAACAGGCCACAAAGGAACATGTCTGGGTGGGCTTTGAATATCTCCAGAGAGGGAGAGTCCCTAACCTCCCTGTGCAGCCTGTTCCAGTGCTCTGCTGCCCTCAATGTAAAGTTCTTCTTCGTATTGAGGTGGATTTTCTTGTGTTTTAGATTATGGCCATTGGTCTTTGTCCTGTCATGGGCACCACTGAAAAGATTCTGGCACCATCCTCTTGGCAGCTGCCTTTGAGATATTTATATGCATTGATGAGATCCCCTCTCAGTCTCCTCCAGACAAAACAGGCCCAGCTCCCTCAGCCTCTCTTCATAAGAGAGACTCTCCGGTCTCTTAATCATCTTCTTAATCATCTTTGTGCCCTTCACTGGACCCTCTCCAGTAGCTCCTTGTCTCTCTGGTACTGAGGAGTCCAGAACTGGACACAGCACGCTGATGGGGGCCACACCAGGGATGATCAGATGGGGGAGGATCACCTCCCTCGATCTGCTGGCCACACTCTTCCTCATGCACCCCTCTGGGCCACATGGGCACACAGCTGGCTCATAGCATGCTACAGCCTTGACAAAACATTTCTCTTACTTCTATATGTTCACTCTCTTAAAGATTTGATTCACTTTAGCTATACAATAGAGACCAACACTTTTTTAATGAATCTGATGACCCTAAGCAAGTAAAGAAACAAATAAAGAAACTTCTTTAAAGAAGCCTTTATGTTACATAAACACTGGAATGACCAGAAAATCTACCAAATTAAAACAATTCCTTTTTCCTTTTAGAGCTTTGCTATTGCAGAAAAAAATAATAGTTTTCTAAATTGGCAATGATTTATTGAGAATTGCTGCACAAAGCAGTGTGTCATCAGTGAAGTCATTAAAGGAAAGCTAAAACAAATCTTCCTTTAAACTTTCTTGTTTTGAGGCCAAATAATTCTTATTATTCTTTCAATTTTGAGATTTTTTGACTTGCTTACTTTTACTGGAAAGCTGCCATTAATTTAATTGCTGTTTAAAAAATAATCAGGAGATATAAACTTATTTCTGTTTGTAAATCTTATGCATATCTACTTGTTTTATTTTAAATACCTATGTGTTGTGCAAGGAGCTCATCACCAGTGTAACCATAGTTACTTCAAAGCACACAAAACACATTTTCTAATACAAAGCTCACTACCAAAATTATGAGTCTTAAGCTTCTGAAGCAAGTGTTAGTATTATGTTAGGTTACTCTGAAAGATGTATTTTCAGGTGAAATGGGGCTGTTTATTTAAAAATAGGGTGGAATACATGATAGATCACAGACTGAATTTTAGTTGTTATTTTCTGTACATATGGAGTCAGGTATATAATTGTCCTGTCTATAAATGTGTTACCTCCATCACTTTCTCAAGTTGAAAGGTCAAATGTCTCTATCAATTAATGTTTCAAAATGATAGTTAAGTTCTCTTGGTTAGTTATAGATGTAGACATTGATATCTGCCAGAAAAATCTATAATTTCAGCATAGTTGACTATTGTTATGTTACTTTTATATGAAAGTTATGATCAAGGATAGGGTACAAGGAGTTCAATAGTATATTTGGCTTTAAAGTCCTGTTAGTTAAAAAAAAAAAATCCTAATTTTTTTCATATTCTTTGTCTCATAGATCCCAAAAATGAAATTTTTTTTTTTTTGCTCAATAGGGTGGTCTTTATCTTAGAAAAGAATAAAACTCAAAATGATTTTGTAATAAGTGAGTTAAATATTTCATTAGATATTTTAAAGTGATGCATAAAGCTCTTATAAGATTAGATAGACTTATGTATATATTGAATCATATACATATGTTTAAGCTAACTATAAGCAGGAAGTATCCCAGATTGATCGCTATAAAATTAGTCAAGGAAGATATTTTGCTCTCTTTGTTAATAGAAATAAGGAATGCAGAAGCCTTTAATAGAAAACTGTTGTTTTATTTCTAGAGTATATTTTTAGACTGCTTAGAAATTGAGAGAGATGCGAACAAGCAGTTATTCAAAACATTAATTTTCTCAATCTATTTGTTAATGGAAAGATGTAATAGGAAAAAGAAAACTTTAAGGAGCTAAAGGACACAGAAAAAATGCAAGCCATACAGCACTGCATTTTTCTGAGCTGAGAGGAAACTAAAACATAGAGAGTACATGGAGCAATGACTGGGTTTGGTACTAGTTGACAATGACATGCAGAGCATCCTAAGCAATAGTGTTTATCTCACAGAGCATCTGAATTATTCATAGATTCCAACAGTAGAATAAATTTATTGTCTCCTATAAGAGATATAAGAGGTTGATAAACTGCTTTTCTGACCTTGAAGAACTTTGTTGGCACATTAAGGGACTTTGATACATAGCAAGGTGCAGACACTCACTATGATTTGTTAGGTGCATTCTGCTGGGACTGCACTATCAGGTGAATTGAAAACAAAAAACCTCTTTTAAGAAAGTAGTGTAAAAAAAAAATGCCGGTGGATTCTCTCTCACTGCCTCTGTGGTACTGATCACCAAAAAATGAACAAGGGGGGATTTTATTATTTTTTTTTTAAACTACTAATATGTGGAGAAAGGAGAATGGAATATTTTCTTCTCTTTTGTTTTCTGCAGTCTTCCTACTTTCCGCTCTGGTACAAATGATTATAACCCATCTTGCTTTGCCCACCACATTTTGTTCTGTAGTGCACACTGGGATTCCAACACATGACAGCAGGGCCTCAGAGAGTCCAGAACTAAGATCCTACTGGTATGGAAAGAAAGGACATGTTTCTCTACTATAGTACAAATACCCTTCAAATGTGGAGAATGGGAAAAACTTGATGGAGGAAAAAATTGTAGCACAACTGAATTTTTCTTTCACTGGATAAGGAGAAAGAGTGGCATTAATTACTGGCAACACAGGTTGTTTCAGAGCATTTATCTTAATATACTCTCTTCCATCTCTATGTATTTAGTCCACTAGCTTAATGTCAGGATCCTTTCATTCTCTCCTGGTTGGATAGGCCAATACAGCTTACAGAAGTGGTTAAATTACCTGTTTTTCTCAACCTCAGGGACTCAAAAGTTATAACTGTAGAGGCAGAGGCATCAGCACACAGGGCCTCCAGAGATCAGCAGTTTGCCTCACAAAACTGCCATCTGTAACTCTGAATAATTAAATATAACTGATAATCAATCAAGAGCATATGGTTAGCATAACAGAAATTGAACTGTCGCTGAAGTCAGGGAAAAAGCTGCTTCACTGAGGATTAAGAAGATTGGATTTTGGTTACCTGCACACTATATTGCATGTGAATAAAAAGAGGATTTTAGTTTCCAGTATAAGTAGTCTATTAATCCTAATAATGCAACCATTTTTCCTACAGAAACATTTAACATGAGTTTAGTGCTTTTACCTCATTCTAATATTCCTGTCATAAAATAGCAGAAAAATAATGTACCATCTTAAAAGAAAACCACAGGGCTGTCTTGTATAAGCTATTGAGAAAGATTTATTGTTTTCAGCTCAGAAACAGCAAGAAAAACATAAGAAGGTTAAGGACTGAACTGTGATCACCTAACTCAAGCAAATGTAAGCAAATCAGACAAAACAATCCTGCTTCTATGGCTTGTGAGAAACCAGGTGGATAAACATGAACAAAACAGTGATGCTTCCTTTAAGACAACACATTTAAAATAAGTAGCAGTCCCTTTCTCTGCAAGGAAATGCTTGTACTTCTAGCAGCCCTGGGCAACTGCTGGGACACCTGCACCTTATAGCTGCTAACTCAGAAAGGTGCAGTTTTGTCCATGTCATACTTCCATCCTAGGAAGAGACTACTGGGATGGAAAGAAACTTCTTTAAAACCACCACTGTTGCTACCTGTGGGAGTCCATATTCAAAATCACACTATTATTCTAAAAGATGGGAAGAGTATGTGGCTGGAAAATTGCCCTACAGGCAACTAATGAGGACCAATATGCTATTTATGCCCCCCCCATACCCCCATACCCTCTATAGGATGGGGGCTTATTCGGTTTGGGGAGTTTGTGTTCACAGACACAGCCCTGGTAAGACTGCATGCCTGAGTCCTCAGTGACTGGAAATGCCAAAGGGCTGGTCATGTATGCCTCTGGTGATGAACAATCAGCAAGGAATTGACAGTAAGCATAGTTAATTTTGATTGAATAGACTCTCTGAGTTCATATGGACAATTCAGAAACCTATTATACTTGCTTAATGAACATGAGTAGAGTAATAGAGACCATTCATTAATTCACTACATTAATTGAAGCCAGTATTGTTACCTTTCGCCTTTGTTTAATTCTGCCATTATCTGACCCAGCTTTATATTGTTGATATATTTAATACTGTGTGAACTGTTTCATGTTGACTTTTTGATGTATTATAAAAAATTCAATGCAATTTTATTAAGAACAGGACTGAAGTGGGATAAACAGTAACTCCATCTCTAGTGCTATCTATATTTTAATTTTCAGTGTAAAATGTTCTGTCTGACCTTTTAGAAAACTCTATTATATTAAATTAGGATGCTCTATTTCAAACAGACTATGATCATATTGGCACTTCTAATAAACCTTGGAAAAGGAAAATATTTATAATTTAAGCCTGTTCATCATCAGATCCATGCTGTAATTGTGGATATTATATGTAAAAGAATATATATTGTTCAAGTAAAAGCAAGAAATATGACCTCTGCAACTTTGAAGCTTTTCATCAGGTAAAATGAATGGGTTTTTTGTGCCATTAAGATCTTTTTTAAGTTTCTTTCTTATTCTGACATTTTTGGTTCCAAATCTGGACTTTGGTGGCTACTGGGATAGTATGTGAATTTGCTCGTTTATTCATTTTTTGATAGTCCCAAGCCCTGTCTTTGTTTTAGCTGGAAAGACTGATGGCATGTTAACACTTCTGAGGTTATTTGTTCTTAAGTACATCTTCTAGGTTATATGTCATAATGACAAGCAGCCAGTGTTGTAGGTGCCAGAAACATTACAGCCCTGTAGCAGGGTTACAGTTCATAGACTAAATCAGCTCAGAAGATGTATGGGTGGTCCAATGATTGCTGAGTGCTCAGTCCAGGAGTTTCAAAGAAAGAATCAATGAGCCGCAACTGTGTAAAATAGGGGTCAAATATGTACAGCTGAGCCTCCACATATATCAGATAGGGCTATGTTTTATCTTCTGGTGTGTAACATTTGTCACTGAAATGTGGCTCAGAAACACTCTATTAAAAGTAGATTGGTATTAATTAATTAAGATTACTGTCTGCTCTAGAAGACAGCAAGATAGCAATATAGTTCTGATCCATCTTCAGCATATTGCTATCTATCTAAAAAAAATCTAAGTACCAATTCAAAATTACCAAGCAGATATTCCATCAAAACTCTCTCCTCCACTGACTGCCCTTTGGTTTTGTATCAGTGATTTTCTTGCCAGCACAATCTGCTCCACCAGTCATAACTTCCTTGCTTTTTTATCTGCATGACTTTGTGTTCCATTGGACAGTTGAATCTATTCCAGGTCTTTATAACTATTTCTGGATTGATAAATAATATTCTTTCTATGGTGCTGATTCAGTTACTTTGACGTGAAAAGAAGGCTTGTACTGAGTTAGAGAAACAAAGCCCAAAATTCTTGCGGACCAGTGGCAATTCAGAGAGCCTCATCAGCTCAGCAAATCTAGCTTACCTCTAACACATAAGAGAACAAGTTTGGAGAAACAAAATGTCAGTTAAAACATTAAAATCCCTAATTTTCACACTCTGAAAGCTCCTGTCTTTATTGGTACAAGCCTATAGGGATTCTTATGGTGACCCCCTTGGGTTTCCATCCTCCACTTCTGAAGTAAACTGCTTCAGCATCTTTAACACTGAGTTGCTATTTTTCCTATCCTAGATTGGGGCTGCTTTCAGAGAGGAATTTGATCTCAGATCTACTTTCTAAATAGAGAAGCCATAGCTCCTATCATTAATACACTTTTGAGGCAGAATATAGATTTCCTTTGCAATGGGTCTCCTGGGCAGGTGGTGATGAGGGTGCTTTGAGGATGCACAACTGCTACAATGAAATTGAGGTTTCTGAACCAGTGTTTGGGCAATTGAGATAAGAAGAACTTTAACCTAAGGAATGGGGAGAAAGAAGTCATGAAAGGCTAGTGTACTAGCTACTTTGAGTTTTAGCAAATAAAGGAAAACACAGATTGTCACTGTTGAATCACTAGCCGAGTGAAGAAACCAGGCTGATCAATGTGGCATAAATCTGAATTTATTATTTAATTATAAAACTTATATAGACTTTTCAAATCAAACCAAAACCTCCCCCTAGGCTGATTGGCCAGGTTAGAACTGCCCATCTTTTATAAAGACCGTTTCAATAACATCTAAACTTTATCTTTATTTATAAAACACAGGAAGAAGAAGAGAAAAATTCCCATGGGAAAGAATCTTTGTTACCACAACAGATTATGTGAATCTAGAAGTAAATATAAGCAATACTACTGAGGAAAGAAAAAAGCAGTTGGGAGGTACTGATATTAATAAGAACAATAGGAAATATAGAAAAAAGAATTTTGAAAGTTTTGTATTTAATTTAGTACCAGAATTGGACATGGCCTGTGGATGTCTTTGCATTGTATGGACACAAACACACGCACCTGAACCAGGCCGAGGAGCCAAAATGGAGAGCTAAAAGCGGGAGCTAAATGAGGGTCTAAAAAGAGCGAGCAAAAGGAGAGGCCAAAGAGAGAGGGCAGAACCCTCTGACTTTTATTTATATGTTCTTAGAAATCACCGTGGATTGGAGGTAGAAATTACCACCTCTCAATCACACTGGTTAAAGGAAAAATCCATCACATGTCTCCGCCTAGGAGAATGGAATGAAAACAACAGGGACAGTTAGCAAAAACATGGCCATGTTTACAACAGCATGCGTGAGAAAGTATTACAGCAAAGAGAAACATTGAAAAACTGCAAAACTCAAGACAACAACGGCCATCAATGCTGCTGTAGGCAGTTCAAAATTAAGAAGAAAGAACATAGATAAAAGAGGATGGCCTTAAAGACTTCGAGGGATGGGGCATTGACAACTTCTCTGGGCAAGCTAATTTCATGAAAACAACTTTGTTTGTTGCATGGTCACTATAAGAGGATCTAGATTCCCAAGACTTCTAGCCCTATATTTAATGTTTAGTTGAAAGAGAGATAGCTTACATGGCATATTAAAGAAAACTTTACATTTAATTTGCTTTTGTTTAGTTTATAAGCAAGTTTTATAATCAGTCAGAAACATAGACTACTTTGTTGAAGCTTCATATTTTTATTCAACTTTTATGTCATTAAATCCAATTAAAGAACATGTCAAGAATTTAATCTCAAAACATTCAGTATTTTTTTCCTTCCTTTGTGATGGGTGACAAACTTATGTAGGTGGAATAATTTTTGTTCTGTTTTGTTGCATTTGTAGAAAAAATCCAGTAAATTCAATGTACTGCAACATGAAGCAATACAAGTAGGAGTACTAGGATGTGGCCTTACCCAACCCCTGAAAATTGAAAAAAATTATAATTCCCTAGTTATTAAGGATAACAGTTGCTATATAAGTTTTCAGCAGACGGTTTTGAGTGTCCACCTTACTTTCACTACCTAACAGTAAGAGCACTAGTTCTGTACTCAATGCTTAAAGCTTTAGTACTATTCACAACATTGGAATGTAGGGCAGTAAATGTACCTTTTCACCTACAGTAAATACTGTCTGTTTTAGAGTCAGGTGGGTGCCCAGGTGATGGAGGATACAGAGAAGACACAGTTACTGAATGTCTTCTTTACTTCAGTCTGTACTGCTAAAATCAGTCTTCAGGAATTCCAGTCACCAGAGACAAGAGAAAGTCTGCAGAAAGAAACATTTTCCCTTGGTCAAAGAATATCAGGTTAGAAAACATTTAGGCAAACTTGATATACACAAAGCCATGGGCCCAGATGAGATGCACCCATGAGTGCTGAGGGAACCGGCAAATGGTATTGCTACGCCAGTCCCCATCATCTTTAAACATCATGGACAACAGGAGAGGTGTGTGTGGAGGAAAGCCGATGTCATTCCAATCTTCAAAATGGGCAAAATGGAGGACCCAGGAAACTACCATCCAGTCAACCTCACCTCCAACTCTGGAAAGGCGGTCCAACAGCTCATTCTGAATATAATCACTAAGCATAGGGAGCAAAAGAAGGTTATCAGGAGTAGCTGATGTGGATTAATCAAGGGCAGAATCACTCTTGACCAGTCTGACAGCCTTGTAGAATGGCCTGACTGGGCAGGTAGATGAGGGGAGAGCAGTGGATGTTGTGTCCCTTGGCTTCAATAAAGCTTTTGACACTCTCTCCCATAACATATTTATAGGTGAGCTCAGGAAGTGTGGGTTGGATGAGTGGACAGTGGCATGGATTGAGGCCTGGCTCAATGGCAGAGCTCAGAGGGTTGTGATCAGTGGCACAGGTTGTAGCTGTAGGTCTGTAGCCAGCAGTGTTCTCTGGGGTCAGTACTGGATCCAGTCTTGTTCAGCTTATCCATCAGAGACCTTGATGAAGGGACAGAGTGCTTCTTCAGCGAGTTTGCTGATGATACAAAGCTGGAGGAGTGGCCAATATACCCAAAGGCTGTGCTGCTGTTCAGGAGGACCTGGACAGGTTGGAGAACTGGACAGAGAGGAACCTAATGCAGTTCAGCACCTGGGGAGGAACAACGCCAGGCACCAGTACAGGCTGGGGGATGACCTGCTGGACAGCAGCTCTGTGGAGAAAGAACTGGGGATTCTGGTGGACAGGTAAACCATGAGCCCTCAGTGTCCTTGTGGCCAAGGAGGCCAGTGGTGTCCTGGGGTGCATTGGGAAGAGCACGGCCAGCAGGTCGAGGGAGATGATCCTGCCCCTCTACTCAGCCCTATGAGGCCACAGCTGGAGTGCCATGCCCATCTCTGGGCTCCTCAGTACCAGACAATGAAATACTAGAGTGGGTCCATTGGAGGGTTGTGAAGATGATGAGGCTTTGGAGCATCTCTCTGTCTTGTGAGGGAAGGTTGAGGGAGATAGGGCTGCTTAGCCTGGAGAAAAGAAGACTGAGAGGGGCCTCATCATTGTATACAAATATTTAAAAGTGGGTGTCAAGAGGATGAGGCCAGACTCTTTTCAGTGGTTCCCAGTGACAGGATAAGGGGCAATGGGTACAAACAGAAACACAGGAAGTTTCATCTGAATATGAGGAAAATCTTTACTGTGAGGGTGACTGGAGAGCATTGCAACAGGCTACTCAGGGAGGCTGTAGACTCTCATTCCCTGAAGATGTTCAAAACTCATTGGGACACAATCTTGCTCTAGGTGAACCTACTCTCCCAGGGATTTGGGCTAGATAATCTCCAGAGGTCCATTCCAACCCTGACCATTGTGTGATTGTGACTTCATTCCACTAGGTCTGGAAAATAATTTTGAAATGTCAGATACAGATTTCACTTTTCCTATGGGCCTTGAGGTTTAAGAAAAGAACTGCATAGCTAATAACTCTTCCATTAGACTCTTTTATCACTCATTTTGTTACTTTACCTACTAATGACATTTTATTAATATGTAGCTTTCAGGATAACATACTAAAACCATTATGAATTTTAACATGGGGTAAACAGTCTTTCAGATACAAAAATCAAATATAAAAGAAAGCTTTTTTATTAAGCCAGAAAAGACAGCCAAGCAGGTCACTAAATGTCAACATTGTTATGCTATTTCAATGTGATTATGCCTGCTATGAAAGAAGAATGAAGTATTCTAAGAAGTGCCCAGGTAATCAAGCTTTCAACCATAGAAAAATGCTTTTCCCTTTGCTGGTATATTTCAAAAATTTAGTCTTCTGCATGAGATCTTCACAAGAAATATTTTAATTAGTGAGGCATGGATCTTAAAAGTTTAGGGAGATTTTTAGGTACCATTCCTACCTGACAAATGGATATTCGGATGGAGCTGGTTTGATTCATCACACATAACTAACTGTTGAACAGTTAACCACTGAGTCTACGCTAATAATTTAGCCTCCCTCTGTAGCACATCACGATAGACATTCCTTACAGAGAAAAGTTTATTTTCACCACTCTAAAGATGTATTTTTGGATAAAAGCTTCTGGAAATGCTTTCCTCTCTCTCTCAGTAGACTAGAAGAAACACAGATCTAAATTATTCAGTTCAGATTAGATGCCTGACAAGATGGCTGACAGTAGGTGGAACTCTCCCAGATAAACCAAAGCCAAGGTCTGCAAGTTATTTAATTCCAAATAAGGTCAATAGATGACAATAAAATGAAATAACCTGTGATAGTTTCTTAACAGAGTCCTGCCTAGAACAGCAGTGAAAATACAAGGCTGCTTAGGGATGTGAAAATGGACCTCTTCAGGCCAGAACTGGCAATCTAATGGTCACACCATTTGCTCTGTAGACTTTGTAATAGAAATCATACACATCTATATGGGGAAAACAAAAATATAGTATAGTATTTTTTTTACCTAATTGGGAAAGAGATCTCTTGAAAGACTACCAAAAGCTAAACCTTTGTCTAGAAAAGCATCTGAATTCATCATGGCATTTGAGTGTATTATGTGTTTGAAGTGTACATGAAGGTCGTTGTTTCAGCCTGAGTATGGACCACAGTGAGCTCCATTTGAATTAACCCTAATAACGGATTGTACTCTTGTGTAAGATAATAAAAGCAGTGCACAAAGATGTACTCAAAAGAAAATTTTCTAAGGAAAATATTAGATACTTTCTTACAGCAAGTAAACCAAATTTAGTTGATTAAATAGGAGAACTAAATACTACTATTTTCTTTTTCTTGTTATAGAGAATCCACCATTTCTGCCTTTAGCTGTAGCTATCCTGTTGCTGTAAGCTGTTAGTTTCTAACAGTTATTCGGTCCTGTTTCCAGCTGAAGCAATTATTTCAGCATGGGAGCAACACTGAACCCAGCTGCTTAAATTCCTACAATTTTCACTTGGTCTTTATGGTCACAAATTTCCACTGTTGCAATACAGAAGCATGCAATTGATTAAAATATTTTTGAGCTGGATCTTTGATAAGGACCTTGGAATTTGGCTCAAGGATATTCAAGGTTAATGTAAAGCATTCAGCCCAACAGGCCAGAAGTTAAACAAAGGGCTCAAACTAATTTTAATGAAAATGAACAAATCTTTTCAGATCCCAGCCAAAGATACTAATTTAAAGGCCTGCTTTCCTGATAACTCACAGACACACTGATCTTGTTCTACTTTCTCAAAGACACCGAAAATTAAATTGCTTTCGCTCAGTTTAAGTATCGAATCACATTTTATGCTTAGCAGAAGCTAGAACTTGATCACAAGAGCTCATTTAATATAAAAGACATAAGAAAGAGGCATGAGCTCCTATACTCTAAAATGCTTTAAGATGCAGTCCAATTTAAAAAATTAAGTTTTATGGGACAAAGAAATTTCGTTATGCACACGAGTAGGAGTGAGTAAAGATCATTGGATTCTGCATTTCTTCTTACACCAGCCCTAAAAATCATGCTTTTTGGTTATGCATACTTAAGGTGGGAAATCATATTTCTGACTGATAAGAAAGTAGAGGACTTGAAATTATTTCCACACTTACTCAGAAAGAAGGATTTAGAGTAAAGAGACCAAGCATTAGCGAGGTGTGAGGGATGTAATGGAGGGAAAGGCAGTCGGTGTGGTTCTGTCAGAGCCCCGGTGTGTTGCAGCAGGCCCAGAGACCTTGTCCTTGACAGAAGGATATCACCAACAAGTTCACATAAACCTACTGTCTGCACTCCAGGGCACATCTCTTGTATGAGCCACATTTTGCAGAAGGCAGCAAACATGAACTGTCCTGTGCAGCAGCAATTCCTTTGAGTCCCTCAATTTCCTCTGCTGCAATTGCTTCATTTACAGCTGTACATTCTGGTACAGCAGTAAACATAAATGCTTGCATGCAGGCTGTGAGAAATGACAGCAGTGGTAGCACCAGGCAGGTATTCACAAAAATACACAACAAAGTGAAGGAAATAAGCCAGTCTGAAAACATGGAGTTAAGGAATCACTATCACAGTGTCCCGAGAGGAACTCACAGAGGTGTCCCTGCTACTCATTTTCTGAAGTGGAAGGAACAAGTCATTTCTAATCCCTCTATTGACTGCCATCTAGGGGCCCTAAGAATTTTATAGTGCATATCTTTTGTGCCATCAGCTGTATTACTTTGTGTGTAGGGAATATAGGCAGGAAATTTTCATTTTCTGTCACCTTAATGGTCATTGATCCAGCAGATGTCTGAGGCAGAAGCCTTGTAATTGTAAAGGTTACCCTAGATAATAAATAAAAAAAAAAAAAAATAGAAACTGGAACACTTATTTAGAATTTTCTCTTACTTTGCAACCAGCGTGTAAAATAAAACTATAAAATTGATGTGATAAATATCACCCATGACTTTCTACAGTAAATTTGAACTACCGAGACATTAACAGTCAAAGAGAAGGATGGATTTCCTGAGCTCTGAACACTCTCAGCTTCCTCTGATGCAGCTGCAATTTCTGGATAATTTCTACTTCATAAAATAATTTCTTATATTTTGATGTAGTTTTCATTCACTGGACTTTAAAACACCGCAGCACTCACTCATCCAAAAAAAGAGGCTTGGTTGTCATTTTACACTTTTCACATTAATGACACCAAAATTTTTTTGAGAAGATACTGGACTCTTGGAAAACAAGGAATATTGACACTAGTTTTCTAAAGATTATTGGGTACAAACTATCCCAGCTCACTGAGTTACTCCAGGAACAATTTCCCTAGTTATTAAAGAAGCAGTACTGTGCAGTTTTAGTCAAGACCAGAGGAATTATTTTATTTTTTCACTCCAGCATGATATATACATGGCCAGTCACATACTTGGGTATCCTGTATGTAGTTTTCTTTCTCTTAGGAAAAGGTCTGCCTTTCTGTCATGAACTATAAACTTCAAGTTATCAACAAGTTAAGGAAGTTACATTTTAAAAATGGGAACTTCAAAACATCAGAGTAGCCTTTTGTGTGCATTCAGAGGCTAAATGTGTTTGACACTGTACAATTATTCTTAGATAAACAATATAGCCTTACAATGCTAAAAGACTTGTTATATCTAATTATCTGACCTACTTTTCTTTTTTTTCTTTTTTTTTTTTTTTTAGATGTTATACAGGGTTTAGTTTTAATTGGTTGTTACACTGCAGTTCTACTGTGGCCACTGAGAGATCTTTGTAAATAACATGTTACAGCACAATGTTACATTCATTTCAGTCAGTAAATGCAATTTTAAAGGAGATTGCTTATTTGTTTTGCTACATTTTGAGGGAAAATTAAGTGGGATAAAAAGTGCAAAGAAAACAGTGATGGCTTTTAAAAGATCTCATTAAAAAATAAGCATCTTATATTCTACCTACCTCTGTGACATAGAAGGCAAAATATTTCAGGCAAAAGAGTTACCTTGATTTCAAGTCCTTCCTTTCCTGGTCCCAAACATGGCGTCCAAATATACAGGAAAAAATCAATCAAGACCTACACATGCCTCAAATATCACCATATTGATAAATAAATTCTGGGTGGGAAAATCACTTTGTTTTTCTCTTACAGCTCTCTGCTTTGACCCAGACAGGGAATGATGGAAGGAGAAGACAAAAATGGTATCTTCATCATTCCTGGAATTAATGCAGCTCAGAAGATACTGAATTTAATTCTATTACTTTCAATCTTTTACTTTAAAGCCTGTAAAACCAATGGAGCAATTCATATAGTAAAGGGAGAATTTACTGTGAATGAAAATGACAAAATCTGGTGCTCAGAACTAAGTGAGTAGTCATAAGTAAGGCTGTACAAGACATAATGCACTGCTTGAAGCCTTTCTTCAGTGAGCTTTTAATGTAGGTGCCAAGTGCTACAAAGAATTTTCAGTCTGAGAACATGGAACAGGAATTGTGAAACTTTAAGACACATTACAGTACAGGGATTCTGCACTCAAAATATCTTATGCTGTGAATACATACACCAGAATAAAAAGAAACCAGACACATTTTTTTAATAATTTCTGAGCAACTGCTGACTTTTTTGCTGTCTCAGATTATTGCCTAAAGTCAGCTAGTTTCCTACAACAGTCACAATGTAGAGAAAGAGAAATCTTCTGTATGGTATTAGACTGGAACAAAAAATGAGTATGTCTTAACAGGGTTACAACTTGTTATGTTGATTGAGGTGAGACACTGAAGTTTCCTTCTACAGTTTTATACCTGCAAAATGAAACAAATTTTACTTTTTTAACAATATCCTACATGACTTTTAAATACTAAAACTATTCTATATTATGTATCTGTATCTGAGTGAAACTGCTGACAGGAGTACATAAATACACAAACACATTTATTGTGATAAGTACAGTGATCTTAAACAGTGTTCAGTATAAAGTTCATTCAGAACACCACAAAAAAAATTACAAAAATACAAGAATACTTGTGCTTCACTTACTTTAACTGATAGAGGTATCTTAGGCGCATGGGTAGCTGTCACAACCATGCCTGTTCTGCCATGCTAAATATGTCTTTGACGAAAATCATAACTCTTTTGACATGCCTTATAAGCCACTCTGTGTGCATATGTGTAGGAGGTAAGAATTACTAGTCAACACAACCAGTCATTCAGACTAGGGGAAAAGGTAGTGCTCGTAGTCTGGTGAGTTGGGCAAGCAACAAATAGCCCTTCCCTTAAGGACCTGCTGACAAGTTACACTGTGTTTGCTTTTCTGCACCATTCCACTTACATAAAACTTTAAGCAGGTGATTTAGTTCCTTAGGAGAGTCTCAGAGAGAGAGATTATTGTGGCAGGTGGTCCTTGTTGCCAGCCTGCTTGATTGGTACAGTAAACCTATTCACTTATATTTGTGGATAACTTTCCAGTTTCACCCTCCCTAGAACACTGCTCTTTCAAGCACCACTTTTACATCCTCTTATGTAGATGAAATTCAGGCTGGCTAGGACTCCTTTTGCATTCTTGTGTTTAATTTTAACTATATAGTAAATACGTGGATAGAATTCTACCCAATAATGAAAGCAAATATTCCACTCTCAGCTGCCTTAAGTGTTCTTTAACATCAACAAAAGGCAGCAGATGGGCCTGTTTGCTTATTTGTTTTAAAGAGAGGGAGAAAGCAAAAGAGATTTTGTGATATTTTAGCCTGTGTTGTATGAGGCATTGGGGTACAGATGTTCTGAGTAAAGATTGCCTCCAATTTCTGCACCACATAAACTGCTTGTTCTTGTTTAAGGCAATATTTCCACATGTGGATTTTTTCTTTCCAGTACGAAATATTTCCAGATGATTCCTTGCACTGCTTCTCAGCCAATGGTTCATATGTTTCAAGAAATGTCTTGTCTGCGGATTGTTAATCCCCTAAAGCCTTTGATACCTTCTGTGTTTGTCAAAGCTGCTTGCTTGGGGTTGGAGCTCTCTGGTCCATAATTATAATTAAAAAAAAACCCACTCTCTTTGAGACACCAAGGTTTAGCTCACCTTAATAGAGAAATAAATGAGTTAAAGCTCAAATATGCGAATGAGTGCACTGGACTAAGTATGCTACCCAAAGGCTCTCAAAGACTGGGCTCTACTCTGGACTCTGCTTCTTGTTTGCTGTGTTTTGGTTTTTATAGTGATATTAATATTCATGTCTCCAGAACAAAGAAATTATTTAGGATTTACTTTCAACTAAAGTGTAGAACTGCAATTCTTTTTGCTGAAGCAGCAGATGCTTGGAGAAAAATTAAAATGGTATTACTCTGACAATGAAAGTACCAGCTGGTATTTTATTTTGATCCTGGATGTATTTAAATATAGAATAACTTTTTTATTTCT
>VYZT01008477.1:798-104117 GCA_013400735.1 Pomatostomus ruficeps
GTGTCACCGCGCCGGCCCCGCCTCTCCGCGGGCACATAAAAGTGCGGCCGGCCGCCCGACCGACTGCACACCGCTCCGCCGCCGCTCCTGCCGCCGCCGCCTCCCTTCCTGCCGCCTCCTCTGCTCCCCGGGCACCGAGGGCGATGGACGCCGGCTGCCTGCGGGCTCGCAGCCTGCTGCTCTTCCTCGGTAAGCGGCGAGCTCCCCGTTCCCGCGGGCAGAGGCTGGGAGGGCATCTGAGTCCTAGGGCAGGGGCATTCTTTGGTTGCTGCGAAATCTGTGTCAAAGCATAAAGTTCAGGTTGTCTCCGAGATGAAGTCCCAGGCAGTGACAGGTGTAGCCGGGTGGATTGTGTGAGCTGAGGAGAGGAGCACACAGCGCACTCTGTGGTGTGTTCTTACGGGATGTTTCATTGCCCAGGTGTGTCCTGTGACTGAGTGAAGGTGCACATTCTTTCATTTCCCTTCTCCCCAGCTCTGCTCCCAGCGCAGTCTGTTCTCTTTGACCTTGACCTGTCCTGTTTGGAGCCCGGTCTTGCTGCCTTCACTCTGGGCGAGCTCAGTGGGTGAATCCTCACAGCAGCAGAGACTTCCTTATGGTAACCAAACAGGTTGTGGCCTCCTTCTTCTTGACACTTCTCCACCTCCTTGCTGGGAGCGTGTTAGTCTATTGTATGACATAAGCTACCTGAAAGTCTCAAGTGAACACGTGTATCCTTAGAGCATCAAGAGTCCTGGGGCCTGGGTGTGCTGTGATGCAAGAGCTGATCCTTGTCACACACCTCCATGGGGCGCTGGCAGTGACAGGTAGCGACTGCTGAGAGCTGACCCTGTTGGGCAACTCGAGCTGTGTGGGCAGCAAAGTTCTGAGACCTGGCACACTCACACCTTGCTCTAATGACAAAGCATATTCTCTCACTCACGATGTTGGGCTCGAGGTCATAGTCGATGGAGAAGCTCAGTTCCCGAAAGACTTCTCTTTTGGGACAGATGTTTTCCTCACCTGCTAAGCCCACTGCAGCATGAGTTTGTGTCTTTCATCCCAGCCAGGTATTTCCATACCAGCTGATGCATCGGCTGCTGCACAGCACCTCACTTGCCAGGACAGCAGGCTAAACATCTTGTAGTCCGTGAGTCAGCCGTGCTTTGCACAAAACTGGCACTGGAAGGAACTGGTATGTCTTCATGGATCTGTATATGAATTTCTTTGTTTCCGGGGCAGGCACAACATCTAATGGTAAGGGATGGATTAGTCATAGCTAGGTGGCATCATAACAAGTGCTAAGAGCACTTTACTGCCTTCCCCTCCCAGGGCAGGAGTGTAAGCACAACTTGGTGCTTCTGGGAAGACTGTTTGTCACTGGTGTTGTGCCAGACTGGAAGAGGTTCCCTGCTGAATGGCTGCAGCCTTGCTGGAGTGACAGTCCTTACGAGAGACATCGCTCTCTCCTGAGGGGACACGGTGCTGTGCCAGCCACGTGCTGGTGTGGTGGTGATGGGGACAAGCCCAGGCCCTGCCTTTTCTGGGAGCTGCTGCAGGAGCCTTGCCACCAATCTCCTTGTGCTCACTGTAACGCCCTCTCAGTGGGGAAGGCAGATGTTGGACCTCCAGACTCACTGGACGGTTCCAGGAACTGCTGACCTTTTCCTGTGTCAAATTCACCTGGCTGCCAGCAAATCGGCTCAGCGTAAAGGTCTCTGAGTCTGACGATGGGCAAGATGATCGTGTGGGCCTGTAGCCATTTTCGATCACCAGTCTTCCCATGACAGATTGGTGTTTCCAGTGCTGCCTTAGAGCTGCTGTGACCTGATTCTGGACATGCACAGCTGTGAGTCTGCAGTTCTGGAATTAAACGGTGGTTATAGGGATGCTCGCAAAGCCAGTGGGACAGACTGGCTAACTTCCATGTTCCCTACTTACTTTACACGAAAAAGGCCTTAGACAGTCAAGACATGCCCTGGGTGTCCAAAATCAGGTGATAGGGATGCACCTCGATCTGTCTTTGCAGTTAAAATGGGCTGAGATCCTGCAGAGGTGTGTCACCTGGGCACGTCTGCTTTGGAAGTGCAACCCTTTTGAAGGGTGTAGGTGCTCCTGCTGTGGCAGAGAGACCACGGAGAAGCCAAATGGGAGGTGGCATCATTCCGGTGAGTTGGTGCAAGACTGGCAACCTCGGTGCCAGGCAAAGCCAACTCAAATAATGATTGATCTCTCAGAAACCTGACAGTTCCCCTAGCGTAAATCCTCCATGGAGTAATCCTCAGTTTAGGATTACTCCATGGATTATCTCATGTGTGCATCCCTCATGCTCAGCAGTCATCCTGCCACTGGAAACTACAGCTGGCTCTCAGGGGACAAACTGGCCATTAGCCCTTGCGGGTCGCCTCTGACAGAGGCTGCAGGAAGCGAAGGCAGCTGGTCGCTGGCCCTCATTTTCCTTTCACCCCTTGTGGAAGGACAAGTCAGCAGCAGCGTTATTCCTGTTCCAGTAAGCGCTGTCAGTGTTAACCTTGCAGGAACACCCTCCGTGCTGGATGGGATTATGTGTTCATGCAGTGGTGTAGGAATACAATGTATAACACTCGCATTCCTGCAGGACACATATGAAAATCCACCGCCTCATTACTGTTATCTTGTACCTTGTGTTTGCTTAATGAACAGGGAAGGAATAAAAATGTGACCTCTCCCAGGCGCCGTGTTTGGAATACATTGTCTGATAAATATTCCCGGAAAGGCTCTCCTTTGCCATTGCTCTGTGCGGATCCCTTATCCTCCCAGTGATGTCAGAGGGGAAATATGTGCATGGGGGAAAGGGCAAAATAGAGCAGTGCCGAGCAGGAAGAACTTTGCCCAAAAGCAGCAAATACTGCTGGGTGTCATCAAATATCCATGCCTGCACTGCAGCCTTTCCGGCCCTGAGTGCCTGCAGTCAGGTGGAGGAGGCACCCACACGTGGCTGGGATTGGGAAAGCCCTTGGGAGGTTACTTTTAATTTGTCCTTCATAGGTG
Organism: Pomatostomus ruficeps; assembly: GCA_013400735.1. Taxonomy (NCBI): domain Eukaryota; kingdom Metazoa; phylum Chordata; class Aves; order Passeriformes; family Timaliidae; genus Pomatostomus; species Pomatostomus ruficeps. The sequence goes on from VYZT01008477.1 coordinate 3,808, forward strand.
TCTGAGTTGTGGCCTTTAACTGGAAAGCCATGCTTCCTTCTGGAGCCAAGAGGAGAGCTGACCTGTCTCTTCCCCGGACCTGGGCTGGAGTTTTCTCAAATGCATAAGCCGGGTTCTAACTCTCAGACTGGGAATTTCAGCTTAAAAAGCAGCTGCTCGGGTTATGCTCAGGTCAAGGAAGTGTGCAAACTGTGACAGAAATGAGCAGGCTACATGAGATCCTCAGCTGGCTTAATCCATCTGCTTAACAAGCAGGTATCTGGGATACCTCTGGCATGTTTAGCCTTGACTTTGGTTGATTTCTGTCCTTACTTCTTTCTGTGACACGGTGTATCCTTAGTGGGACACTGCTGTCCTGTGCCACTGCTCCTCCCTGCCAAGGGAGCATCTCAGTCCATGGAGCACTCCTGAAATGTCCCCCGTGTTCCTGGGAAGAAGAACTGACTCGGTAAATCTTTTTCCAGCATCTTTTGGGACCCCCAGGTCCCTGAGCTGCCACTGTCTGACAGCTGATGGCCTCTTCTTTCAAACACTCCAGCTTTCTGTTTTAGCAACTCAGACTGGCCTTACCGAAATGTCAAACTGCTGCTGCTGCTGAGGAAGTCTACAGTGAGCTTAAATCTACAGCGCTGCTTAAAAAAAAATCCCACCCTGAAAGTAAACTTGCATGTCCTGCCCCATTGGAGGGGAAGGCAGGTCCTGCTGAGTCACGCCAGCAGGCACAGGAGCCTCCAGCTGCTACAGGTGCCGGCATCATGGATCTGTCACCATCGCTCTGGCTCTGGGGCACCTGGGCTTTGTTCTTTCTTCTGGAGCTTGCTGGAAATCTGCCTTATTAGCTTTGCGAGGAATGCGGCGTAGAGGGAGGAAAGAAGGAGGAGTGATGTTTTTAAAAGTGCAAACACAGGGAAATGTGTCCCTCTTAGATATCCCTGCTGGTTTTGTGTGTAGCTGGAATGAAAGATAAAGGAAGTCTACTAATCACCCAGAAATAGATGAGCTGCCGGAAATCCATAAATTACCACTACTAGATTTAACCCTGAGATGTAATGAAACTTTCTAATAACTGGAGTTGAATTAGAGTGATCAGAAAATTAATGGAGGCACACTCCCTCCATTAGACATGCATGACCTGACAAGTTAATAGAGGCAAACAGCCCAAAGACACAAATTACAGACTTCCGTGGAATGGGGCTGATGACTAAGCAGTTCATGAGCAGGTTAATTTGTGACCACAGCAGGAATGTTAGCCAGGTGGATTTCATGGCCGGCCGGGGCAGACATTCACTGTTCCTCATGGGCGAGCCATGAAGCTACAGGTACCTGTGCTGGCTGTCAGATCCTGTTTGGAAATGTTCATTTAGCTAGTGGAATACCTGAAAGCTGGGCCTGTTTCTTCTGGTGTTCTGCTAAGTAACGGTGGCCCAGGGTCCCTGAAGTGGTCAGTAACCTCTCCAAGCCCATGGGCAGATGAGGAGGGTTTGGTGTCTCGTGTTAGCGACTGTGCAAGAGGGCTTTTAACCAAAGAACTGCCAAGAGAGCGGGTGTCAGTGCGGGAACTGTCCAGCCCTTCAGCGGTCTTCAGCAAGGAGAGGGCTGAGGAAGCTCTTCGCTGGTAAAGAGCAGCTTCTGTGTTAAACCTACCTCGAGCAGCTTGTGGTCTCCAAAGCCACTGGTGGGGTGCTGAGCCTGGCTCAGCACTGACCTGCTGTGCTGAGTCACCCGCTGCACTGACTAGCAGATTCCTAGGAAATTCTCTTCCTGTGGGCTGTTGTGAGTCAAGGATATCTTGATTTTGATCAGCAAAAGGACTCCTCCTGTGATGAATGCTGTATTGTCATGCCTAATTGTGGAGGCCTGGCTATTTCCCTTGCACAGGTGCCATGCCAGACCGGTCAGAAATGTAACATAATCATCAAATGGCCCAATTCCTGCCTCTCCCCCGTCATCTCTCCAAGCCTGTTCCTGCCCAGTTTCACTTGGAGTGCGGGCGAGAGATGGTCACAGACAGGCACCAGGTGTCTGTTGAATCTCTGTTCTGCATTATAAGTTTGCATTTCAGAGATGTTTCCTTGGGCTGCCGTATATAATGTAGGCAGCGCATCACTCAGACCTGTATTCTTTCACCTTTCAACTCCGGGTCTTTCCTACCGTGATGAGAAGCTTCTGTTCTTCTTGCATTAATGAGTACAGCAGCTTAAATACTTAGGTCAAAATGCATCTAGTTTTGACTATTGTTTTTATTCTCTTACAGGTTACCTATTGCAAGCAGTCCTGGGCACAACAGTGATCCCGTTATGTGGGCCTGGGGAAATGGAGAACTGCACAACAGCGCTCAGTAAGTACTGCCCAGCCCTTTGTAAATGACAGACCTTTGGTTGCCATCCTCCTTGGGCTGGCAGCCTCAATGAGGTGCCCTTGGGAATCATTTTTCTCTGAGCGACGTTGCTAATGAAATATCCTTGCAGTCCAGACAGAGAATAGCCCGCGTGTGGCCCAGGTGGGGATAACGCGATGCAAGCCTGAAATGAAGGACTACTGCTTCCATGGGCAGTGTGTGTACATCGTGGACTTGGACGAGCACTACTGCAGGTACGGACAGGCCCCACTCGTCCTGCAGGTCTCCCTCAGGTGGGCTTTGAGGTGAATGTGATCCGGCTGCCATTGACCCTTAGCTGAAACACCAATCCAGCCAAGTATGAAATGCTCACAAGAACGTGAAGAGGAGCACCGTGTCTGTAATGCTCTTTTAAGGAAGCGTGCTGAGCACATGTGCTGCCTCCAGTGATCTCTGTGAGGCTCAGACACCTGAAATCAGTGACCAACCCAGCTTAGGCTTGGGACATTCACTCTGATGTGCTTCCCTGTCCATCCATGTTTATAGTAGTATGAGATCCAGAGCTTTGGCACAGCACCAAGGTCTCACCTTTGATCCAACCTGCCAAATAAAGACTCTCTAGGCATTTTTAAGGGTATCGCTCATTTACCTGAAAAATTTGCTGTTGTCCTGAGTTTTGCAGTTTTTCAATGTTTCTCTGCTGTGATACTTTCTCACACATTCTGTTGTAAACATGGCCATGGTTCTTGCTAACTATCTATGTTTTGTTAACTGTCCTTGTTGCTTTCATTCCGTTCTCCTAGGCGGAGAAAAATGATGGACTTTTCTTTAACCAGTGTAATTGAGAGGTGGTAATTTCTACCTCCAATCCACGGTGGTTTCTAAGAACATATAAATAAAGGTCAGAGGGTTCTGCCCTCTCTCTTTTTGTTCTCTCTTTTTGCCCTCTCTTTTTGGCTCTTTTTGGACTTTTCTCATTTGGCTCTCCTTTTTGGCTCCTTGGCCTGGTTGGCTACGTGTGTTTGTGTCCGTGCAGTACAGCAGGGAACATCCACAATTTGCAACCATCTCTAGGACCGCATGGGCTTAACTGACATCAGTTTAAGTCTCTTGTCCCTGAGGAAGCAACAGCAGCACAGGATGCTCTGTAAGCTGCTGAGGTGTAACCGCACAGCCTCTGATTGTGTCTCTGTCACGCCCAGGTGTGACGTGGGCTTCTCCGGAGTGCGGTGCGTGCACTCGGAGCTCGTCCGGCAGCCCCTCAGCAAGGAGTACGTGGCACTGACCGTCATCGTGGTCCTGCTCTTCCTCGCCGCCATCTCTCTCGCCAGCTACTACATCTGCAGAAGGTGAGACTCGTGTTCCTGGTGGCTTCGGAGGCCGAGCCAGCTGGAGGTGTCAGGCATCCTCTGAGCACCTCTGGGTAGCCTGGAACACCTCGCTCACCGCACAGTTCCGTGCACAGACGCGCTCGCCCGCAGTTGAAGTGTTCAGGACAGGCAGTGTGCTGGTGGCGTGACATGGCCCGGACAGCAGGGCAGGCAGCAGCACTGCCGGGTGCCTGTTCACCCCGATACAGGGGACTCTCTAGGTTGGTTCGTGTCTGGCTTAGAGGGTGTGTTGGGATCGAGGAGAGAGCAGACAGGGAAAAGGAACGTTCTAGTCCTTCCATTGGTAATGCCATTCCCCCAGCTGCATTACTACTAGCTGATTTGTTGTTCTGGTATGATATTGTGGTGACTGTGATAGCGTGAGCATTGCCTTATCAGCATTACCATGGGGCACAGTCCTGTTCTCCATGAACAGGCCCACAAGCAGCAGGAATCACTCCCTGCCCTGCAAACTAATGGTCAGCATCTGTCAGCGAGCTGAGGAGGTGGAACAACGCCAGGGAGAGCTCAGCTTCCCAGATCTGGTAGGCAGCTAGATGGCAACCGGCAGGATTTCCCAAAGACACACCTAGTACCGGCAGGAAGACTTTAATGCAGAAGTGGAATTTCCAGTGAAGAGTTGAGAAAGGAGACTGCAGTCAAGTGATGTCAGACCTGGAAGGGAGCACAGACAGAGCCCAGCTGCTAGAGATTTAAAACAGATGTGAGGAGCTCATACAGCTTTTTTTCCCTTCCTTCCTTTACCCCCCACTCCCCAAAAGCAACCGGCTCTCCAGAACTCACATTTCTCTCTTCTGCTCCAGGTACCGAAACAAGAGGAGACAAACAAATGCCAGTGAATACAAGGAAGTCGGTGCCCTATAGGAGAAACTGTGGCTTCCTGCAGTGTTCCGTTCATCTGGATGGACTCAGTGGCTTCCCACCTATTTAAATGTTATTTTTATTAATAATATTTACAATATTTATAACCTTGTAAAAATTTCAATTGTTTGGTGATTGAATCAGCATAGGTCAAGCATTTTATTTTCAGTGTTTTATTTTTTTATTGAATAATATTTCCTAAAGGGAACCCCACCTAAGCGGTTCTTTGGGATAGAGATATATTTTTGTAAAAACTCGTCTTCTTGCTGTGGAGAGAAGAATTTTATATTTATTCTTGTGAATATACTCAAAGCAATTGTATTCCTTGAAATAAAAGTTCTAGACAAAGTCAAAATGTCTGCTGATTCCAGAGAGTGGTGGTGAATGGAGTTACCTCCAGCCTGTCACGAGGGATGTTCCCCAGGGCTCGGAACTGGGACCAGTCCTGTTTCCTATCTTTATTGACAAATCCTCACGAAAGGAAAGACATTGAGGGAGCTCAGGGAAGGGAGAAGGGAGCTGGGGAAGAACACGAGTCTGATGAAGAACGGCTGAGGGAGCTGGGAAAGGGGCTCAGCGTGCAGAAAAGGAAGCTCCGGAGGGAGCTTCTGGTTCTGCACAACTCCCTGACAGGAGGGGACAGCCGGAGGGGCATTTGGGGATCTGCTCCCAGGGAACAGGGACAGGGCAAAAGAAAATGGCCTCAAGCTGTGCGAGGGGAGGTTACATTGGATGTTAGGGAACATTTCTTCACTGGAAGGGCTGTCCAGCCCTGGCACAGGCTGCCCAGGAGGGGTTTAACAGACGTGGATGTGGCACCTGGAGAGATGGGTTATTGGTGGGCTTGGCAGTGCTGGACTAATGCTTGGTCTCTGTGATCTTAGAGTGAAACCCGGCGTGGCTTGGCTGAGCAGTGTCTTTTAGCCCTAGCAGTTATTTTTGGAGAGAGAAACTCCAGTATTATGAATTAAGTGTATCCATGCACCTTAGTTCCAATGCATAGTTTTATCTGGCACAACTGGAGGAAGTCTTTAAGCACAGCTCCTAGTGCAGCGTATCCAACACGTACTGCGTGACAGCAGCGTGGATCTTGGCTCATCCGTACCCTCAGGAAGGTTGTGATGGTTATATTTTGGATTTCAGCAGGGAGGCAGCAGCACAAGTTGTTGGCTCTCTGGCCCTGAACACACAGACACATGGCAGCTCAGGGTGTGAGTGCAGCTAGAGCAGGAAAGCTGCTGCCACAGTATCCGTTGTACACCCTGGAGCAGGGGAAGGAAAGTTTTCGAGTTTGGGCATAAAGCAGATATTTTGTTGGCCTAAAAAATGATAAAATAGCCCACAGAGTTTAGCTGCACCCCAGGTGTTGGCTCCCTGTGAACAGGAAGGATTCTTGCAGCACCTGAATCATCCCTGCTAATCCCATCCCTTCTCACTCTTTCGGAAGATGTGAGAAAAAGCCCAACCTTTACATCATTCCCGGCCCTTGCCAGATGTCGGGGCGGGCTGCGTTGGGCCGCGTTGTTGGGTGTTCGTGGGTGTGAGAGCGGTGATCCCTTGGCTTGTGTAACTGTGGGTTATCCTGGAGGGATTATGCTCACCGTGCTGGGTCTGTGCGGGTAGCCTGTGGCTACCTTCTGCCACCTTCTGAGGTAACCTAAGTGCTCATCACTGGCAGTGCTACGGGCCTGTCCTCCCTGCCCTCGGTGCAGGTCAGTCAATGGGTAAGATGAGGTTTTTTGGTGCAAAGTTTTTCCTGCTCTGCCCGGACCCTCGGGTCTCCCTTCAGCACTGAACTGGAAGGGGATGGTTGGTCATTCCCAGTTAACTGGGTTAGCTCTGTGTCACAGGGCCCTTATTAGCCGCTCTTCAGCTTTTCACTTCCTCTCTCCTTCTCCTGTAATCCGGTTGTGACACAGGAACCTGTTCTGCTGGGTAGCTGGTGCCAGCTAATGGCAGCCCCAGCCACAGCCTCGTTGTTACACAGCCTTTCCCAGTGGGAAGATGCAGCAAAAATCGATTCTCGGAGCCTCCTTCCATTCTTGCTGTGACCCAGTTAGGATGTGCGGTGACACATCTCTTTTCCCCCTCAGGCTCTCTGCCCGTCTGTGAACTACTCAGGCCCATCCCTGTTTATCCTCCAGAAATCTTGCTGGACTCCCAGAGAGACTCAGCCCGGAGGCCTGATCCCCACACACTGACCTTTTTGCTCCTCTGCTCCGCTTGGCAGGAGAATCCCAAAAGGGGACCCAAGCAGCCCCTGGAGCTGCAGATGCATCTTTCTGCTGCAGCGCTCAGGTCCTTCTGCTCTTGCAGAAGGTGACACCTGCAGTGACAGCAGCAGCCTGGTGTTTATCGTGCCTTACACTTTGAGTCAGACACATCTATCAGGAGCAGTCCTTTTTCAGGCCCATGCAGGATTTGTTTGGAGTTTTTTATCTGTCTTAACTTTTAGCTGACTGTCTTGATCTAGGCTGGGCTTTCTCCACCTATCCTGTTGCTCATCTGACTCCCAGCCCACAGCAGCACTTCCAGCAGCTGTGTTTTTCTCACTCCTGCACATGATTGAGAAACTGCAGAGCTTAGGGCCGCATACCAGCCTGCCACCTCAACAGCTTGTGCCGGCTGGACGTAGATTGCCAGTCCAGCAACCGCACAGCCGGGTCCTGGGGACACACCCCAAATAATTTGTCTCTGAGAGTGAACCTCCCTCATTCTTTCCATGGTTTCTGCTGGCACCACCTCTGTCCCTCTGCTGCAGCTCTTCCTCACCTGCACCACCCACTGCCAGAGTCACCTTTGGCTGCCTCTTTCCTGCGGGGAGAGCACCCATGCTGTGTCTCCCAGGTGGCCCTGCCAAAGCCTTCCTGACACGATGGCTTTGCCTCCTGCAGGAGTGTTACAGCTCCTGCCAGGGCAGTTCTTCCCTGCCCATAACAAGCTGCTTCACAGCAGAGGGGGCGTGTGTGGCAGGAGGGACACGGACTAGAGGCAGGTGCTGGAGAAACCCACCTGGTGACCTGGTCATCGCACAGGAAGGTGACAGGTGGCCATCAAGCTGTCCTCAGGGCCACCAGCGTGTCACTGCACAGGGTTTCTGCCTGGGACACTTGTGCTGGCAGCTCTCTGGAGGACTGAGCAGCCACAGCTCCCATAGCTGCAGGGGTACTCTGTTTGACATCTCCCTATCCTTTTCAAACCTGTCCCATCCCAGATCTGCCCTCGTGGTAACCCTGTCCTGGGATTCTTGCGCACGGGTCTGTGTATTTTATCTGAAGCCATTCCAGCCTCCTGGGATTCAGGCAAAGGGCAGCTGATGCTTGTTTCCAGGCCTGGGGCTGTCTGACCTAGAAAGCAGCAGCAACAACTCCTTCCTGGTGTCCTGTGGAAGGATGATGCTCGTGTGAAGGCTCCCTGTAAACCCTCCAAAATGCTCTGGCTTTGTGCAGACATCACTGGTGATAATGCTTCCCCTGGTCACTGCGTGGCTGACTTGTTTTAACAGGGCTTTAGAAGAAAAACCTTTCCAAAAGCAGCCACACAGAATGGAAAAGAAAACAGGGTGTGAGTCCTCACAGCAGCTTAAGCCATCCATCACCTCATCGTTTCTCGAGGGACAAACATTTTCAGTGTCTGTGGCTGCCCGGGGTGTGAAAGCAGCCCCCCTTTAGCCGCCCGTGGGACAGCTGCCGTGGCAGAGCAGTCAGCTCCATGCTGACCTTCCTGTCTCCACAGGCCTGCTGCCTTCGTGTGCCGCACTGGCTTGGGAAATCTCCGCGCCGTGTGACTCACGTGTCCCCCTCAGCGGCTCTCCTCGCAGTGCGTCAGCCACAGCGCCGGAGGAAGCCTCGGTGACTGTCCTGGTTACATCACAGAGGCGGAGGACGTTTGGACAACTGGTCTTTGTCCCTGCTGAGGCAAGCCTCGGATTGCACGGCGCTTCTGGCACCTCATCCCAGGGCTGCTCGTGAGAAGGGCAGGGACGGGGCTCGGGGAGGAGAGAGAGGAGCTTGAGTGGGCTGGAAAGACTCACAGGTCACCTACTCATCGCATATCTGACCTGGGCCAGCAGCAGTCATCCCTTGTGTCTGTGCTGAAGAAAGGATGGGCGGATGGACCAATGAGCAGGTGGAAGGAGGGAGGAAAGGACGGACGTAAGGAAGGACGGATGGAAGGTGTTTCATCAGTAAACGTAGAAGTTTAGTCTTGCACAAATAGACATCATTATTTTAATAAAGCCGGTACCAAACCTAAATTACCCCAACACTCCCATGATATAATTCCATCCTATATGATTAAAAGATTTCCCAGCAAACTGGGAGATTAAGGCAACTGATCAAAAAATATTGAGAAATCTCTGTGCCCTGCCCTGATGGATGCCTGTCTGGTCCTTCTGACCCAGTCACCAGAGGGCATCAGACTGCTGATAGGAAAATCCAGTTGGAATTTAGGAGATGAGATACAAGAGTGAGCAGGCACTGGCCGCCATCTGGAACCACCACTCGTCCATGGGCATTTGTTCCCAATGGCCCCGTGACAGTGGCTCTTTCTGGTCCGGTTTGTTGGGCTGGTTGTCAATGCCCTTCATTATAACGGGAAGCTGAGGAAGCTGGGAAAGCCACACAAAGAGGAAGAGAAGCCAGTTCAGCTGCCTGTCCCAGAGCTGCTGTCATTTGTGCGGTCCAGGCAGGGAAACGGAGGTTAATTCAGGAGGGAAAACTGGCTGACTGGAGTGGATATCCATCTGGATACACACAGCAGCAGGGGAATAAGCATTCAGGTCACTGCTGAGAGAGGGACGATGGAAACCTGACTGAGGAGTTGTAAAAAGGGGACAGAAAAACAGAGAATAGGGTTTCGATGAGGGCAAGGAAGGACGGTGAGGGTTTTGGCTGCAAAAAGGACACAGAAGTGAAGTCTGGAGGAACCAGGACTCATTACCTCACAAAATCAGGGCTCCCACGGCCTCCCAAACATGTGGAGCCCACTCAGGGTCAGCCCACCCAGCCCCTGCGAACGCTCACCAGGAGGAGAGGAGCATTTAAAGGGAGAAGGGCAAACATCAGAAATCAGACTGGTAATCGGACTCAGCGTTGCTTCTTCTCCCAGCACATTCACCGATTTATTTAGTTTTCCTTTCTGCTGTGATAACTGAGCTGGGGTATTTCATTTCAGCTGCTTCATGACTGGCCAAAGCTTGTTGGTTTTTTCCCAGGGTTGTTTTGTTCCAATGAATTCGTATCAAGAAGAGGAGAGAAAAGCCTGTCCATCAGCTGGTATTTCTGACGGGTTCGGCGTCCCGTGGCATTCCTAGCGCTGCTTTCGTTCCCATCTAGTGGCCACCTGGGAGATTACACTGCCAGATCCCCGGGTCTTGGAGGGTGGGAGCACAGCCTCCCTGCCTTGTTTATGGCAGGCCATGGGGAGTTAGCTGGGAAATTTCCTGTAGAAAAGCAGTGGTTTATGCTCACCCTGAAAAAGAGAACATTCCGAGCCTAGGAATACTGATATTTGTGTGTGCATCCAAAAAAAAAAAAGTGGAAATTATGGCTCCCAGCGTTTTCTTAATGCAAAAATTGGAGCATGACCATCCCCACATGGATAAAATAATCGTATTTTTGGCATAATGCCCTGTTTTGGATTAGAAATGGAAGCTGGAATTGCAGGCTTCCCAAAAGGACAGATGCATGGCCTTGGTCATTCCCAGTGTGAAATGCAGAGTTTCTCCGGAAGGTTCTCACCTGTCCTTGGAGTGATTAATCACTAATGCAAGTCTCAGTTTCCTAATATTTATGGCTAAGTTTTCCTTTCTTTGCAAAGCAAAGGTGAGCATCAGCTGTCAGCTGTGCAGCCATGGAGCGCATTTTGTCAGCCTCACCTCTGCAGGCACCCTGAGCTCAGCCTGCCTTTGGCAGAGGCTGGAAGCCATGCCAAGCTCTGTGACGGGTTTTATTCACCCCACAGCCGCCCTTCCTGCAAATTCATCACCTTCCAAACGAGCTGCTCAGGCTCACGGTCTGAGAATGCAGGAGTCACCGTGCCCTCCCAGGGCTTTGGCAGTGACCTCAGCCCTGACGCGCCGAGCCCACCGATGGACACCTGGGATCTCTGATTGCCGCGGCGGTGATCTGGCACTCGTGGGTGGCGGGGAAATGCGGTTTGTGTCTCTCCTGGCGTGGGGTGCAGACGCCTGTCAGAGAAGGCTGTCCCAATACCTCTCTTTGTTACTGAAGTGATGCTTTCCCTGTCTGTGTCCCTTGCAGTGGCTCTGTCCGCGGGGGCACACGCTGGGAGGATACGGACCCTGTGTTCCCCAGTGGGGCTGGGATGGAGCCAGCCTGAAAATCCCTTTTGCGGAGGCATTTTAAGGTTGAGCACAAGGCCAAGACGGCCCCGAGCAGCCTCGGCTCTCCTCCTCTCAGCTCCTTCCAAAACAAAGTGTTTGCTTCCTCTGTGGCTTCATGTGTAGTGCCCAACACCTGCAAAATGAAGAATTTGGCATTCACAAGGGTCAGGATACTTGAGATGTGATTATTGAATTATCACGATAGGGCCAGTTCCGAATTACAGCTGCATTTTTTGTCAGCTCAGCTCCTTTTAAGTGTGTTTTGTTTTATTTTATTTGCCATCACTCTGCTAACGGGAGGGGAAAATGGCTGTCTGGCTGCAATAGCCTATTTCGTGCGTGTTAAGATGAAATGTCTTTAAATCCTAAAATAATTTAACTGTAGTCAAACACCATTGATTTTTCTTCCTCCTTTCACACAGAAATGTGTTAGTCCCAGGCAACTCGAGCTCTCAGCCTTGCACTTACCACCTCCAGGCTTTCTCTCCCTGTTGAAACAGACCTCTGCTCCTGCTGAAACGTCCTGGGTGAAGCCTACAAGGAGAGGAGCCGTGCAGACACTGGTGCATTGGTGATGCTGAGAGACGTTTTAGGAGTGGGGAGATCTCATCAGCAAAGCACAGCTCAGGGAGTGGGATACCTGAGTGCACCTCAAAGCGGAGACCGGGCTTTGCTCCAGAGGGGCAGAACGTGCCTCCCTGCGGTCGGGCTTGGGCAGACGCAAACATGCCAGGGTGGCATCGTGGCGTGCCAATGTAAACTGGGCCCCGTCCAAGGCCTTCAAGAACAGGGTTTTTCCTACATGAAGGCAAACCTGCCTACTGGAGGAAATGAGCCCGTGCCTGGGGAGCCTCCTTTGCAGCATGAGTGTGCAATCTCTATGCAAATGAGCCCTTACTCACGCCGTGTCTCAGCAGCGCTGTCCTGGGAACGCGCTGGCCCCACGCTGCCGGGACACACAGGCGAGGGGGGACACCAGGTGCTCCACCTGCCCAGGTTCCGCTGATGGACAGAAGCACCTCACAAAGCCCTCACTGACCCCGGCTTCAGCACACTGACATGAACGCTCCAGCTGCCAGGACTGACCGATTCCAGTGGCACCTTTCTAGTTTGCCAGATTTCGTGTCCCTTTGCTGGCAGCCGGCGTCACGAGGGCACAGCACCGGTAGCCAAAAGCAGGCACCGCCAGCAAACAATGGGATTTCTGAGGGAGCGTAACAAGCGTGCCTGTGAAATGGAGTGTTCTCCTGAGCTTCTTAGCTTGCTCATGGCCTGTGAAAAATTCCAAATCCAGAGCGGTCTACGTAATCATTGTTGTGCGTAGGAAGCCTTGCCTGGGCTTTGTTCTAGGGAAAAAACTTAGCTGTGGCAAAGGTGAGAGGAAAGGTGTTGCTAATTGCTGTAGGCTTCTCCTGTGATTCATTCTTTCTTCACATACCAAATGACTTCAAATAGGTAAAGAAAATTCACCACCTGATGCACCGGTGGGAGGGCACTAGGAAGACCTCAAAGCGAAAAAGCTTTCATCAGATTAAGCTGCACTTCCAGGAGAAAATTCCCAAACAATCCTCATGAGTCCTTTATTACTCACCTACTCTGGACACAATTGGAAATAATGTGCAAGATAGGAGGGGAAACACGACAGTCTCTGATGTGAGGCTGCATTCCCCCAAAACGGGCCTTTGTCTCCTTAGAGATTCCTGTCTACAGCACCTTCCTTCTTCTGTCCAGTGGGGTCAGCAGGGTGGGTTTGCACTGGGGGACCACTGGGCAGCCTGGCTTGAGGGGCACGTGGGGAGAGCCATGAGCCTGCCCTCTTCAGAGAGTCCTGGGAGAAGTTCCTGCCAATTGCCCTGGGGAAATGAAAGTAAAGAGAGAAATTTTCAGTGCTCTGCAGCACGGCAGGATGTGGTATTTTAGAGAAGAAGATTGTTAGCTGAGGCACGGCTCCCCATTCTAGTGTAAATCCAGTGTTGCTTCACCCGGGTCCTGGCTTCAGGCCCCTAAAAGTTCTGCTGGGGTCAGGATGTGCCCCGAGCATTTGCGGATTGAGCCATTGCACAAAAACGAGTGGGTGAGTGCTGGAGGATGTGTTTGGTCAAAGGAGAACTGTTCGGTGCATGCCGTGTGAAAAACAGAGCAGCTGAAGCCCGGGACAGCGTGCTAACAGCATGCAGCTTTCCAAAAACCTTCCTAGCAGGTGGCAGGACTGCTGTCCTGGGCAGACTTGCAGCACGTTACCCATCCCTGAAGCAAAACCGAGCCTGGCATGTCCTGCTGAGCCCTGCCTGGTGCCAGTGCGAGGCAGCCACTGCAGCCACGACGTGGCACAGGGCATTTTGTGAAGGATTGGGCTGCGTTCCCCATCGCCTGCCATCCTGGAAGGCCTGTGGAAAGCAAAAACCCCACTGCTGTGATTTGGGAGCATCACACTCCTTAGCACTGCTGCATGTTTCATCAGATTAAGCAGGGATGCTCAGGGTCCCTGGAGTTGGTGTTGCCTGAGAAGGTACCGCTTAGATTTTCAGGGGGGGAGTGTCTTTTCATTTGTATTGATGTAAATGAGAGAAAATTCCACAAAATCTTGTCATCACAGGGCCAGCAGGTTCTGGTTTTATTGTTTTTTCTCCTTAGACACGCTCCAAAAGACACGTTCAAATGTGGAGTGACGGAAAACACAGTGCACTGGGCAGACTTTCCCAGGGGAACAGTCCATAAATGTTTCCCTTTCTGGACAAGTTTTGCTCATGCGATTCCTGCTTCAGTGAAGTCTTCAGGAAAGGAGTGGAGCACAGGGAGAATGTCACCATCTTAGGAAAATGACTCTTTGCTGAGGGTGTTCTCAGCAGGGAGGCGAGGCCAGCAAACTCTACCAACATCCAGAACGGCAATATCCAGGCCTTTCCCTTCCTTCCTCCCCAACACCCTGGCTATGCACTTGCATGCTCTTTATGACAGCAATCTCGATTTACATCAGCAGGAACCGGAGTCACACATGCCTCACTTCAAAGCTCGCTCCCTGCCTGTGAGGGAGCTGCTGATAGCAGCAGATAGTGGTGTCTGCAGCTCACCAGTGAAGTGAAAGTCTGGTGAGCCGCCCAGACAGACACCGGTTCGAGTCACTACCCTTTTCCACCTGTTCTCAGGGGGATGGATGAGAAAGGATAACTCATGTTCAAACACCAGGTCAGCTGTGCCCGCCCTCACAAAATAAACATTTGATGTCAGTGAAGAGAATTAATGGGATGGTATTTCAGACACTTCCTTTCCCTGCACGCATTTCTCAGGGATTTTATCAAAAGTAAAGAGAGTGAATAATAAGATCCCAGGAGGCACTCAGACTCTCCCAGAAGAAATGATGTCCAAGCGCTCTCCGCCAAGGCCCGGCAGCCGTCAGCAGGGATCCACGCCTGTGTCCCGGGTCATCACGGCACAGCTGCGGAAGAGATGCCTGTGTGCTGGCCACAAACATGGACAGGGATCAGACGGGCAAAGAGATGTCACCAGTGTCACCTGCGCTGGGTGCTGGCAGGTGCTGTCTGAGCCCGGGCTGTGCTGAAGGTTTTCAAAATGATGATGGAGGCCAGGGGAGGACTAGAGGGGCTCCTAAGCCCATCTCGTCTCACTTCACTGCCAGCCTATGGAAAACCAGGTCTGGCTCAGGGCAGGTGCCAAGGGAAGGCTCTGTACATGTTCCCTGCTCATCTCCAAGCTGCCCCATTTGGGCTCGCCAGCCTTTGGGGTAGCTCCCTGTTCCCTGGGACCAACCTCATGGAACAGCCAGAGCAAGGGCTCTCCCAGCAGCAGCTCCAGCCTGCGTGTCCTGCTGGAGAACCCCGAGTGCCGCTGGGAGCGAGCGGTGGCTCAGTAGGTGGCACTCTGCATCCACAGGGAACCAGCACCTTCCCAAAGGTGAGCCCTGCCCTTGCAGCCCCAGCAGCCTGCCCGCAGGCCCCTCTGCAGTGGGGTGAGCCTTGCAGCCCCCTCAAGCCTTCTCCTCCTTGCACCTTTCCTGGGGACATCCTCTGCAAGTTCATCCTGGAGACAGAGTCCAATATCCTTCCAGCCCTGGAAGAGGGCACAGGCCAAGCTTAGTGCCTTCTCCCTCACAGCACACGGAAGAGATGGGGCTTGTGGCAGGTCCCACCCAGAATGTCCTGAAACAAGTAGCCTCTGGAGGGTGTTCTCTTCAGGAAACAGCCAAGCAGGGCTTGGCCAGGACAGTGCCATTCGAGAAGAGCTCCCCTGATGTCTCACCAGAACCTCTCCGTGCCTAACCAGGTACCCATCACCATCTTGCTGCACTGTCTGGACTCTGAGGAGTTGTGCTGGTTGATGCCAGGCTGCCCCTTCCTCTTCAAGGCCACAGGAGTAGCAGGAGGAAGTTATGAAATGACAAATTCAAGGCATGCCAAGCCAAATCCCTCACTGCTGGCAGTCAGTGAGATGGAGCTATCAGCTGGAGACCGGAGAAGAGAGGGAACACGGTGAGTCAGCCCCTGGATATGCCGTGTTTGGTCTCTAAACAGTGCAGGTAACACGGGCAATTGCACTTGGGGCATTCAACCTTTCCCCTGCTAAGCCTCTTCCAGTTGCTCAGTAGTTTGCCAAGCACAGCAAACAGGGCTGAAATGTTCAGTGCTTGGTATATTCCTTGGACTGGGCATAAAAAATTTAAAATGTTTCCAGTGAATCTCTGATTTAAAAAAAAAAATGGGAGAAATATTAAGTTTTAACAGGTGAAAAAAAGAAAATTTATGAGGGAAGCTGTGGTGCCTGTCTGAGGAAGGCAGCCTTGAGCACAGCAGGAGGGAGGAAGAGAGAGAGGGAGGGAGGGAGGATTCCTGGCTGACAAACCTCACTTTGGTCATTCTCAAACCACCAACCCCATGTTTTGGCAGAAGAGACCCCAAACCCCAGAGTCTCTGCCTTTGGAGAAACTCCATTCACATGCAAATGATCTCTGTGAACTCCAGGCCCTGAGACTTACGGGAAGGGAACTCCAGTCCAAATGGGACAGGAGCAGCCCTGTGAAGCCCCTGGCTGTCCCCCAAATAGCCCAGGAGCTGCATGTTGACTGCCTGCAGAGCTCTCTGACATAGCTGTGATGAGCAGGATTTGCCTTTACTCTGCTGTTCCTCTGAGGACAGGCAACAAAGGGGAAACACAACAAAAACCCCAGCAGTAAAGCTGTCAGCTCATGCCAGACAGTTTCAATTGCACCATGCACAAAAGGGCTGTCTGTCGAAGGTTTGCTGGAGCTCTCTGTGTCAGGTTAACATCCGAGTGACTGATTCAGCATCTTCTTTTCCAGACTTCTTGGGCATCGCCTCTTGGGATTGGCATGACCTGTCGAAGACACACTGAGCCACATATCTTGTGTGTGTGCCTGTGGAAGAAGGGAGAAGGTTCAACGGCTGAGCGACTTGGATCTCTGCCACCTCGAGCAAAGGCTCCGTCAGCTTCCTGAGCTGTGAGTAACATTCTGTCCTCTCAGTTAGAAGGTCCAGATCCTCCTTTCCCAACCCAGCACCGTCACCCACTGCCCTCCCACTCTGCTGTGCCATGGGACCGGAGCAGGGGGGTACCAGTCCCTTCATCCTTGACCCCCTGGTCCTCTCTGGGTTCCCATGCTAGACCAGCACATAACAACCTGCTGTCCCACTTTTTCTTCCCTCAAAGCACCAGTTCCCTCTACAACTGCCTGAATGGAGGTTGTCATGATGTGAAGCACCCAGTCGCTTCTGCCATGCCTGCAGTGAGAGTACTTCCTAGAGGAAATGGCCTTAAGATGAGACAAGGGAGATTCAGATTAGATACTGGAAAAATGTTTTCACTGCCTGGGTGCTCAGGCACTGGAATAGGTTGCCAAGGGAGGTGGTGGACTCACCACCCCTGGAGGGATTCAAGAAGCATCGCTGGGCGATGTGGTTTAGTGGTTTAGGGGTTACAGTGACAGTGCTGGGTCAATGGTTGGACTTGGTGATCCTACAGGTCTCTTCCAACCTTGGTGATTCCGTGATTCTACAGCAGCTCTGCTTCCCGCTTCTTCACCCAAGAGCCCACAGAGGTGGCCGTGGGGAGGTGCCCTGCGGGGAGGTGCCCTCCGGGGAGCTCTGCCGGGGCAGCTCTGAGTGGCAGTGCCCCCGAGGAGCGCATTTGTCCCTGCCCGGTGGTGCCACCGCTTACTCAGCCCTTACTCATGCGCCGCTCCGAGAGATGCAACCACCGAGGCGAGGGGAGGCGGCGGGGGGGGGAGTGATGGCCGGGTTTATTGCTGGAAAACATTCCTTCGGGAGACGCGGGGAGAGCAAGGAGCACGGAGCCAGCCGGCAGACAGGTGTGCCCGCAATAACCCGGCGCGTCCCCGACGCCGTGACCCGCGCGGGATCCAGGTTGCCCAGGGAAACCTTGGCTGCCCGGTCCCTGGAGGTGTTGAAAGCCAGGCTGGACGGGGCTTGGAGCAACCTGGTCTGATACAAAAGCGTCCTTGCCCATGGCAGGGGGTGGGATGAGATGGTATTCAACAAAAACCAAACACAAACCATTGTGAGATTCTATAATTCCATGATGCCGGGTCTCTGTCATTCTTTAATTCTGGGACTGTACGGTTCCGCCCCGCTCCGCCCCGCAGCGCTGACGCCGCTCCGCGTCCGCGCCCCCAGTCCAGCCGCCCATAAAGCGGGCGGCGGCGGCAGGCGGCTCCT
Source organism: Pomatostomus ruficeps (assembly GCA_013400735.1). Lineage (NCBI taxonomy): Eukaryota > Metazoa > Chordata > Aves > Passeriformes > Timaliidae > Pomatostomus > Pomatostomus ruficeps. The sequence continues at coordinate 21,451 of VYZT01008477.1, forward strand.
CATGGAGCGCTGTGCGCCGCCGGCACCTGTTGTGTGCGATTCGGCGACTCCTTTCCCCGTGCCCCCAGTGTCTCCTGTCGCCACCCGCCCCGGGACGGACGATGCGGGCCGTGGTGCTGATGGCCGCGCTGGCCGTGCTGGCAGGTGCGTGCGGTGCGGGATCGGCCGGGATCGGGACGGATCGGCCGGGATCGGGAGGGACCGGGAGGAATCGGAACTCGGGGGGCGAGCGCCTGAGGGGGCGAGCGCCTGAGGGCAGCTCTTGCGCGGCGGTTACCGTGGGCGGGAAAACGCTGAGGAGACCCTGAGGGGAGTGAGGAGACCCTGAGGGGACTGAGGGACCCTGAGGGGAGTGAGGGACCCTGAGGCGAGTGAGGGACCCCCGCGGCGACTGAGGGGACCCTGAGGGGACCCTGAGGCGAGTGAGGGGACTCTGAGGGGATTGAGGTGACTCCGCGGCGAGTGAGGGACCCTGAGGCGAGTGAGGGACCCCCGCGGCGACTGAGGGGACCCTGAGGGGACTCTGAGGCGAGTGAGGGGACCCTGAGGGGACCCTGAGGCGAGTGAGGGGACCCTGAGGGGATTGAGGTGACTCCGCGGCGAGTGAGGGACTCCGCGACAAATGAGGGGACCCTGAGGCGAGTGAGGGGACCCTGAGGGGACCCCGAGGCGAGTGAGGGGACCCTGAGGGGACCCCGCGGCGAGTGAGGGGACCCTGAGGGGACTGAGGGGACCCCGCGGCGAGTGAGGGGACCCCCGCGGCGCCGCGCTCGGTGGCGGCCCCTCTGTCACCGGCTCACGGCGCCGCTTGCCCTCCCTCACAGCGAACCGCGCGGCCGCCGGGTCCTCGCCCAACGGCACGGAGCCGCAGCGGCACGGGCTGCGGGAGCCCGGGAGCCGTGAGGGCGAGCCCGTGCCGAGTCCCGACTACGAGGAGGATGAGGAGGAGTACGAGGAGGCACCGCCCGTCCATCAGTACATCGTGGACGACATGATCCGAGGTGAGTCGGCGGCGCGGGGATCTCGCAACTTGCGAGCCCCAACGCACGCCTTTTCTCTCTTGTAAACGCTGCTATGCTTAGCTCGTGGAGTATGGAGCGAAAACGTGCTTGTGCTTGACGCTGCTGCTTTAGAAATAGCTGTCAGGGGTGGAAACCTAGCGTGAGTGTGCCCAGGGTGTGTGCAAGCTGCAGGGTAGCTGGTAGCTTGCTGTGTGTAGCTTTGTCTCCTGATAAACCTGACAGGAGGGCTGTGGTTGGATAGCGACCACCTGCTTAGTGTAGAAGCATCAGTGGTGTTCACAGGTGCTGTTTGGCCCTAAAGGTTTGTTTCACATCAAGTTGTCTGTCTTGCTCCGAGACTTTTCTGGGTATTTTCTGATGGTGGCTTATTTGGGTTGGAGTCAACAGAAATTTCCTGGGAAAGCAGACACTTAAATCCCTTAAGTGGCCACAGGAAAGTTTGTTAAGCATCTTTAGGGCGATGCTTCACTGACAATAGCTGTTGTGTGTATTTATTGTAATTTGCCCACTTGCTGAGCTGTGAGGAGATCTGAGCAGTCCACCTGACTGTGGGAATGGGAGTATTTTGTTGGTTCTGGGCTAAGTGCAGTTGCAATACAAGCCAGGTATCTACAAGCGATTTGAACCTCAGTAGGTGTGAGTAGGCTGGTCCTGTTGCCTCCAGGGTGGATCTGACTACCGATTTTCCTGCAGAAACACCCTGAGACTTGAATGTGACTAAAGGACCTCTTAAATGAAGTGGGACCACGCTCTGTGGGGTCACTTGAGGGGTTTTGTGGACTTTTGCTTAAGTTCTCCATGAAGATCTCCAGGGGAAACGCGCCTGTCGGTGTTATCGAGCAGTTCAGCCTGTAAAACTACTGGCTTGGTGACTTAAGTGTTGTCTTAACTGCACAGAAACCAGACCTGTTACCTAAGGTGGTTGGTTTGTGGACCAGCTCTTCTGCTTGGCGTGAGGTTTATCTGTGGATAAACCTTGAAGCTGTTGTGATTCAGCTGCGGATGGCTTCGCCGGCCGTGCAGCCGGCAGACAGGGACACAGAGATCGAGCTGACAAGCCGAGCCTGGGAGAGGGAGGAAGGGAAGCAGCCTCAGTTATGAAAGCGCAAACCTAAAGATCAAGTCGGACGGGACAGAACAGGGGCCTTTGACTGTCGGGAGTTAGCTCACACTTCCAGGCACAGGAAACCTCGCTGCAGGAACTGTGCACCTCGTTTACATATTAATATAGCTCATACCATTTTAATCAGACTTCTGGTTGCTGAAGGCATTTTTGCTTTTAAGTAACTTCAAGCCAGGCTTGTTGCTCTGGAAGTTAAAATGATCAGCTGTCTAGACAACAGGGAACTACACCTTGTTTCTTTGTACGGGCTCTCGGCACCAGAAATACAGGGTTAGGAAGTAGTTAGATCCAGTTGTGCCCTTTTGCGGTGATTGCCTGTATGCATAGAGCTCTGGGTAAAATATTAATCATCCAAAAATGATTTTCATTAGGTCTTCAGAGCACAAGAGCGAAATTGCAGCCTGTTGTGAATACCTCTGCTGTTTCTTAAGGCCTGTTTAAATCCCCCGGGTAACTGTTACTCCTGAGCTGCAGTGTTGCTCTGCACTGTGTTACAGCGAGCAATGCAGGGGGTGGGTTCTTCCAAAAAACTTTCTCTGACAAATTAGTCCAAACTGCTGCTGTTGGACTTTGATTGCTGCACGGAGCAGCTCTGGAGCTTCTGACCCTTAGTCAGTGGCTGGTTTGCTCTCCTCAGCGAAAGGAACGTGATTGCCCTTGCTTAAATCCAAGGGCTACTAAGTCACCAGGATTTTAAACCTCACTCTTCTGGAGGTTTGTCTTAATTGAGATAATGAGGGGCAGCAGTAAGTGGCAGAATAAATAGCCTGACTCTCGTGGGCTCTTGCCTTCGCTCCTCCCCTGCGCTCAGCATCTCTCACGAAGCAGGAGAACTGGAAAGGAACTCTCTCCTGCTGAAGACAGCGCTGCAGGTTGTTTAGGAGAAACAAGTACGCCAACCGGGATAGCAAGCTGCTTTGCCTCGGCAAGTGCCCAGGACTATCTAGGGAGGTACAGTCCCTTTCATCACTGATGCAAATGGAGAGTTTAGAGCCATGGAGCTATTAGCCTTGCATCTGAGTCCGTATAAAACTAGGGGATGGCTTGGCTCAGAACGCCCTGCTCTCTACAGGCCTTTGCTTGAAGCTGTGCTGTTTCGCTCAAGTATCGTGTGCTGTGAAATGCTGCAGTTCTGCATGTCTGCTGTTCATCTTTGGTGGCTCTTGGCTCATCTGCTCCTCCTGCCTCTGTCTGCATGGCACAGGGTAGCAGAGCTGTGCTTTAATGAGCTGCTGAGCTTGCTGCCTTTGTGCTGGGTGTGAGATGCCCAGCAGCATTCTCACTTGCATCCTCTGCTTCCTGGTCACAGATTCTCCCGCAGCGATGGTCCTCCTTGCTCTCACCAAACTCTTTACTTCCGTTTTCTCAGAATCGTGCTTTCCAGCACTTTCATACCAAGTCATCGTGTCCTTTTTTCAGTTGAACCTGTGGTTAAACCCAAGCCAACAAAGAGGGGGGGAGAGAAGAATGCTGGCAAATCAAGAAGGAAGAAAAACAAAGGGAAAAACAAGAAGAAAGGGACTCCTTGTGAAATGGAATACAAAAACTTTTGCATCCATGGAGAATGCATTTACCTAGAACATCTCCAGATGGTGACCTGCAAGTAAGTTTCTCGTACCTTGTGAGTTAGGTGTGATTGCCGTGAGCCAGTGGCATATGAGGGCTCAGAGGAAAAATCAATGTCAACTTGGCATAGATCCATCTCCTGCTGTATTTTGACTGAGAATCTTTCTGCCATGTAAATTAAGTGGTGATGGAATCTGAGATGCATAACAAGCCACTGAACTCATCAGTTGGTCATAAACTCAAACCAAAAGAATGAAAAGGCGTGTCTTTCTGGAACATCACACCCAAACTAATCTCGACTTGTTGAAATGCTGACAAACCTTGTGCTAGAGCAGTGACTGCATTTCATGAACAGGCTCTGAAGTGAGCATCTTGAGATTCATGGGAAACTCGGAAGATGTCTAAGTCAGGTCTGAATATGTGTGGGTGTCCTTGGCTCCAGACAGCACAGGAGCTGATAAGAACTTGTGTTAATATTTACTTGCAGGTGTCATCAGGATTTTTTTGGTGAGCGCTGTGGTGAACAGTTCATGAAGACTCAAAGGAGGAATGATGTGGCAGACTACTCAAAGACTGTGTTGGTAGTGGTAGCTGTGCTGCTCTCGAGCGTCAGCTTCATTACTGTACTTATCATTGTGATAGTGCAGTAAGTATTCTTCTCTTTGGTCTCTGTCTTCCTTAAGTGTGAGTGGGGCCTGTGCCTGATAAGCCCAGAATGTGCGTGGCTCATCTGAATCACCTTAGTGAAAAGCATCCGGAAAGGATGAGTTCGTACCCCAGCTTGGATATGTCTGGAGGGTAGAAGCAAGGTCTGTGACCCTTACATTGTAAACCAAGAGCCTTTCTGCTCTTGCCACAGCCAGGATAGTTGGAGTGCTGCAGAGCATCAGCAGGAAGGCCAGGCGGAGCGTTAGTGCTGACACAGCAGTGCCTTCCCTAATCCGTGTGGAGAAACCTGCAAGCAGCAAGGTGACAGCCTCATGCATGGCTGTTCTCCAACAGCCGGGTACACAGGTGGAGGGTGGGAAATGCACTCTGAGAGTCCATTTGTTAATGGAAGTTGCTGGACTTGAATACTTACACTTGGAGGGAAAGCAAATGGGGAGACAAGTGCTGGTGGTCCCAAATTCTGCTTGCTGTTGATTTGGAGGGAGCACTACTTCAGCTGAACCAGCTGATGCAGTTCAGTGTGGTGGGCCGTCAGAATCTGGAGTACTGTTGTGAATAAATTCAAAGAGCTTCTCTGGGTATGTGTTTCAAACCATACAACAAACTGACTATTGGAACAGTCCTCCAGTTCTGCCACTGCAGCTCCAGCACTGTAGGGCTTGGGATTTTGTAGAAACTCCAGAGGTCAGTCTAATTTTAGATCTTGATGAAGCACATCATCTGAATTGGGTACGTGCTGTACCCTTTCCTGCAATTCAGGAAACCAGGTGCACGTTTGTCACTTCACTGTTGCTTCATATTTAACTCTGAACTTGAAGAATGCTGGGATGAACACTGCCTCATTCTTTTCTGCTAGGAGAGATAACCAGTTCTGTAGTGCTTTAGGAGCAAATGATTATTGGCAGTTTCTGAAGTGCATTTGCTTCGTGTTCTGAACCCTCACAAGCTGGGAGCATGCTAATGTGTACCCTCATGCAGAGAAACTGCTTGGAATAGTCACTGGAAAACACTGGAGAAATTGGGGGGAAAATCAGTAAGGGACTTCCTTCAAGGGACAGGGACTAGCTTGAAGCCTGCAGGGCTCTGCTGTGAAGAGGAGGAAGACAGTGTGGTTCTGCAGCTATGAGCTAAAGCCACTAGGAAATCTGTCACCCACAAAATGTCCTGCTGCTTTGCTCAGTGCCAGCAATAACCTCTCTTCATCTTGCTCCCTCATCTGGCTTAAGTCAAGAAGCCCTGTCTCTGTGAGGCACAAATGCTGACATCTAGTTCAGGGGTTCCTTGATTTTATCATACTGCTTGATGCTAAATGCTTAAAAACCGTCTTGCTTGAAACTCCCTGGTGCCAAGGAGTTGCTTGAGGATTCAAAGAACATGAGTCTAAATGCTGCAGAGCATGTGGAGGCTGCTCACAACAGGATGTACGCCAGGGTTCAAAATTACCTCTAACATGCCATAATTCCACAGGGTCAGGAAAAAGTGTCCTCAGTATGACGAGAAAGAAGAAAGGAAAAAACTCCGACAAGAGAACAGAAATGGCCACGTTGGTGTGTAAACGGGGAGAACGCAGGTATGAATGCTGACTTCAAACACCTTTCAGTCCTTCCAGGCTGTGTGGGAATTGCATGCTTGTTTTGCAAAGCTAGTGCTTGCTTTTAGCGCTCCAGGTGCCTTGAAACACAGAGGTTACACGTGAGCAGCTGGCTTGGTTTTCTGCTTTCTCAAAACCGCCTGAGTTGTACGAGTTGTTAAACAGCTCTGTTAAATTTCTGGCTGTATTGAAGACCAAGTGAGGATGGGAAGCTGTACTGAGATAAGTGGAGCAAAGGAGAAAAGGTCCTTTGGGACCTGGGCAGAGGCAGGTTTAGTGCAGGAAACAGTGGTAGACATCAGTCGTGGAAGACGGTGCCACGGCATCATCACCTATTAGAAGAAAAGTACTGAGCATTTTCATGTCTTTCCGGCAAGGAGAGTTTCAGGAAGTTTCAGATCAAAAGAAAGCTGTGGATTCTGTGAGCTCCATAGGTAGCCTCTCAGTCAAGTTTCATACTGTCATAGCAACTGAGGCCCAAAGCTCCTTGGCCTATGTGGATTCCTTCTGGGAATGATCTAACAGATTTTACTGAGCAGGCAAATCAGTCTCTTCTGAGACTGAGAGTACCTAACAGCAGACTCAAGGACCCTTACTGAATAGGAGTCACACTGCAAGCTGAGGAGGAAGCCATAAAAGATAGTCCTGAAAAGTTCTGGCAGGACTGTGAAGTTTTGCTTTGCCACCCGTCAGCTGTAGACATTTTCCAGCTTTTTCCAGTGACAGTTGGAGGGTTTTGCTCAAAGCTTACTTGAAGCTGAGGAGTATCAGGCAGAGTGTGCTCGGGAGTGTGCACTTCCTTAACCCACCTGCCTTGCACGTGGGTGTGCCATGCTGCTAGCAGGGGGTGCTTGTGTCTCGGTTGGTGATTAATGTGCCTGGTCTGCCCGTTACAGAACAATTCTGAAGTGGCCATTGCCAAGCTGCAGGGTACCTCTGGCTACCTGACACATCCACCTGGACACTGTGGGCTGGAGCTGTTGCCACTAAGCCCTGATTCATCCAGACAGAGGCTGCTGCAAGGAGATGTCAACAGGCCACTTGCTGCTGAATCACTTGCTGGGGACACCAGTTATCACTGCATCTTGGCACAACAATGTGGAAGGAGCTGGCTCTGTGGGGGACAGGACCTGCTGTCAAGACCTGCTAGAGACTTCTCTGTCTGTGCTGGAGCTCCAGTCTCTGCTGTCGTGTGGATGGACTTTGTTCTCTTAGCAAGTCTCCTTTGGCAGCTCTAAGTCTAAGGGGGAGAACTTGTTGCCGCTTTCAGGAATGGATGGAGGGGAGAAAATTCCCTTCCTTCCCTCTACCAGAGTGAAAAAGGGAAGAGGTTGGGATGGCTTCTCTCCCTACACCTCAGTGGATGAAAACCCTAATTCTGTTGTCACTATGCTCCCTGTCCATATTGGCTTCCAAGAGCTTCATCTCTAGTTGTGACTTGCAGGGCGTTGGTGACAGATCTTTGTCAGCCACACCTGGGTTCTGTTTCTGTGTGTGTGGAAGTAATCCCTCCGAGTTCTGTAGGACTCGTGGTGTGAGTGGAGCTATCCATTTGCCTGTGTGCTAGCCCGAGTTAAAATTAGTCTCCTCAGGGTGCTGAGAGAGTAGATGCAAGTCCTGAAGCTTTGCATCCGAAGGAAAAGGTCCATGCTCAAACCAACCGATAAGCCTGGACCCATCTGTTCTAAACACAAAGCTACTTCTGTTAAACAGATACTTGTTGCTGCTTTAAGCAGTGCTTAAATATAAAACACTTCACATCCGATCCCATCAGTTGAACTTGACTAAGAACCTGTTCCTTTGAAGAATTAAATCCAGGCACTGATGCTTTGCAAGCAGTGGTCTCTTGTGCTCTACCTTCAGGTGCGAAGAACTCATCTTACCTCAATCTTTTCTGACCCAAGTGTCCTTGGTTTCTTAACTGTCCATGCAGTCTTGAGCACAGAGTATTATTTGAGTTCAGTTTCTTCTTGGAAGAGTGATTGTGTTCTGTATAAACAGAGCAGAATTCTTCTGGTAGCAGAGAAACACCATTAATTGTCAAGTTGTATCTGTAAATGTGTAAATATTTATTACTGTATTTAATATTTAATGTTTCCATAACAAACTTATTTATTTTATAATTAAACTTTTTACATAACCTAATCATGGTAAGATTTCTTTTCTTGCTCTCAGGAGTACATGTAAACACTTGAAATTAGAGCTTGGTTTCTCCTCAAAGCAGGAATTTCGACACTTGGGAGCACAAAGTACTGCTGTGAGGAACTGCAGCCATGTGTCAGGCATGGGGTTGGTGCTCTTACAAGAGTGCAAGCTGTTTGTAAACAAAATGTACAAATGCCAGCACCTGTTTGGGTAGGAAATCTATTTCATTCAGCTACAAGGGATCTCCTAGTAACTGAATTAGGGAGAGGTTAAATCAGCCATCTCATCGGACGTGAAACTTCAAACTGAGCACATGTGTAGCCCTTTGCACTTGAGCCAAGAGTTGGAATATTGAACAGTGAGAGTCTTTCATCTCTGTGCAGTCAGAGAGAATTTGGACAGCAGCTTCAAACCTGGTCTTAAATAAATGAGGAAAAGCAGCGTAGCCTCAGGCCAGTTCCTCCCTAAGCACAAAGAGAGCCCTGGCCTCCACTGTCTGCTTGGAATGTCTTTTCTTCCTTGGTATTTATTAGTCCAACTATTTGCTGATGTTCCCTCTAAGCACTTCTAGCGGGGAGCTGGGGTCTAAGTTCAGAGCTGCCTGAAAAAAATGAATTTCAAGGTGGTGAGTTTGGCTTTATACGGTTCAAAAGAAGGGGATGGAGAACATTGTTTTGAGGCCATTTTTTCATAAGCATCTTCAAGAGGTGTTGATGGCTGGGGCTTAGCTTGAAGAGGAACTGAAAAAAGCCCCCAGCAATCGGTTTCTCTTGGGATCCAGGTTGTGTATCCATTGTGGGACTAGAGCTTAGTCCTGCCTGGAGCTGCTGAGATGCCTTGGCCTCCTGAGCTGGCCAAGGAGTTCCCAGGCTCTGAGAGCAGCCTGCATGGTATGTAGCTGAGGTACAGGTAAAGCATTGCAACATCTCTTGGGAAGATTGCAAGACTTCATTCCAGGGAACTTGCTTCATTACCAAAGTAAACAGCACTTCTCCAAGTGGCTTTTCCACAGACATTTGCTATTAGGCCTCTGGAAAGAAAAGCTGTTTCTGTCAGTCCTGCCAAGAGTTTTTTTGCTTTGGAGTAAACAAGCTTGATCTCAGTGGTAACCAAGCCATGGCCTAGTGAGACTGGGGATGGATTATAACTCCCTTTTAAAAGCCCTTTGATTCTTTCCCAGAAACTTTTCTCTCTCTAGTCTGCATTTTGGAAGTACCAAGTTTTCTACTTGTTAGGCTAAACCAACACTAGCATAGGAAGCAGTGCTCTTCTCCCTCTTCCCTCCCCAGCTTCTAAGCCTGACAGGAGTGAAGCTGCCAGTGTGAGTTGTAGATTCCATCTGTTGTACTTTTAATACTCTGACTGAAAGGTGTTTTCCAAAACTAAGCCGTTAGGAACTGGAGAGGCACCAGCGGAGGGCAGACTTCATAGAAGACTTGTTCCTCTCGAAGGATTTAGGTTACCACCAGGTTTTCTGAGAGGTTGTGCAGCTCCACTGCAGAGCTCTTCTTTGTGCTTGGCTCTTGGTCAGTCACACCCAGCACTGCTGTAGCTTTTGAGAGCAGAGCTCTGCTGTACCTAAGAAATGATGCTGTCTCATGCAGGCCAGGGAGCTGCCCGTGTTCCCTGTGGTGGCTTGTTGAGCACTTTGAACTGTTTTCTGTATTTGAGAAATGTAGTGCAGGGAATTGAGGGCAAATCTCCCTGTCCATGAATGGCATAGGTAATTATAAATTCAGAATTGATGTGTTTAAGAAAGTAAAAATTCCCTTCATTATGTTTTAATCAATTACAAGTTCTAGCAAGCAGCAATGTGTTTTTAATACTTGAGTTATGGCCCTGGCTAATAACAGCCTGCTCCCAGCTTCTGAATAGAAGTGTGATGCACAAGCACCATCCAGACCTGCAGCGTCCAGTGGGTTGGTGGCTTAAAAGAACCCACAACAGATGGGTGGAACTGTGTGTCTGGAAGTCTCTTGCTGTCCAAGGATGCTGCGCTTGTGTGACAAGAAAATCTGATTTGCTGCAGGGCAAAGGCCAAAGATAATTTTTATTGTTGATCCTGCACAGCCAGGTCTGGTCTTCAGGATATACATCAACTGGCTTTTGACCTTCTCCCCTCACCATGGAGTTCCCTTGTTTCGCTGAGCATGCCTGGATTTCTGGTCCCACATCTTCATAATAAGTTATGCCTCCAGATTTTTCCTGACCTTCCATTGATGATGTTACTTTGAGAGGGGTGCATCTGTGTCCCTGTCACGTGTAGCTGCTTCAGCTAAGACCTGAGGGAGGAGTGTCATGTTCTTGCACAATTTTCTGCGCAGAGGGCTGATTTGGCAAGGTATTTTTGATATCCAGATCAGTATCCAGGGATAATGTGATGGTCGTGTCTTCTTGCACAATTCATTCCTCTTTCCTGAACGTTTTGTTCTCCATGACTATTGTAGAAAGAACGATAGCTCATCACAGTGTAATCCATCGTGCACTTAGTGGAGTTTTTGAGTGTTTTGCAGTTGTCTGTGACTGGGGAGCTTCCAGTCTGTTTCTGGACTTGGCTTCCCACCTCCCAGTATGCCCCTTTTCCCTCAGAGCAGTGGCAGATGTTACTCTGAATTTAAGAAACTTTCCTTGGTAAATCCAGATGTACATGGACATCTATGAAGGTGTCTGTACTGTCAGTGACCCCAGACAGACGTGCAGTGGTTTGCTTCACCTGCATTTGAGTTGTTTGATGCCATTTCCAGTAACTGGTATAAAGCTTTGAGCCCTTAAAAGACTTTGGGTGTTTTTTATAGCAAATTACTTACCTAGCCTGTTAGCACTACTGATCCTCCAGTAAAGTCCCTGAGCAAGCAGGTCTGAAAGCAAGGCTGTGACCTGGCACAGATGCCTGGCTGTCTTTGGAGAGGGTTTCTTGATGTGCTAGCAGCGTGTCCCACTTCAGAGAGCAATCCTGCAATCCCCTGGCTCTTGAGGCATTTTCTTGGATAGGAAGCCGTGGTTTCATGTCCCTGGTGACTGCTGAATGCAGTGGGTGAGCGTGTTCAGGGAGCAAGGGCTGCTTTTTGCTGTCACTGTTGGACTCCGTTCACGTGAGATACATCAGTGGACAGAAGGGTCAGACAGTCCTTAAAAAGCACACCTAGCTTCCTTCTCATTTTGTGAATAAAGATGCGCATACCTATCGTTCCTCTGCCGGTTACACCTTTCCTGAGCCAGTAATCCTCGTTTGCTGCAGGCCTGGCTTTGTCGACGGCTCAGGAGTCGCTCAGCTGACACAGCTACGCCTGTGAGTGTCAGACGGAAACAGCTATCGTTTGCTTTCCATAGGCCCACAGCCAAGGAAGCAGGATCTGTGCCTTCCTCAGCCAGAGAAGGCCTTTGAGGTAGCACATTCCAAGTCCAAAGTAGAGAAATCCTTTCAAAATATGTTTTCCAAGTAAGGACAGTAGTGGGATTTTTTTGAGAAAGAACAAGTTTTCATTTATAAGCTTTCTATGTCATAAAGATATAACTTTTTGTATATGGTTCAGAAAAATAGCCAATTCTCAGCTCAGCATTTTTTGTCAGAAATAATGCTTTCTGTTCTCTTTGCATGTTGGCACAAAAAGCAAAGCTAAATGGCCTGTGAGTGTGATCTAATCCAGCATTTCCAATATGTCTTAATCTAGGCGTCATACCCTCATTCCAACACCATGCACCCTAAGTCAGATAACGCCGTCATTGCTTCTAACCGCCTTTGCGTTCCTGCCTTTTGGTGCTTTGTTCCAGACCTTGGAAAATAGTTTCCTTCTTTGGGTGTGATTTGCCTTACACTGCTGCAATGGATTTGTATTTGGACATCAGACGGCAGACAGAGGCTGGCTTGGTTCATGGGTGGTGCTGGAAACCTGCTGCTCTTCCGGAGGATAAAGAAGTGCTGCTGATGTTGTAGCATTAGTTGCATTCTTCTTGCTTAGGAAAGGAAATCTTTTCAGCACTGCAAGTAACCAGTTAAAAAAGTGGAAACAAAAATCACTTTTAGAAGTTTAAAGTGAGGAATAGATCTTAAAATGTCTCTATCAGAGCATCCACAGCTCCTGTCAGTGCAGGCTCATAGCATCTCAGCAAAATCTCAGACGGGCCAATGTCTTGTCAGGTCTCCCTTCCTCTCCTTGCATCCCTGCTGGGATGGCCAAGTGAACTGTTGGTGACTGAACAAGGGCTGAGCCTGGTAGCTGTCCCAGGTTTTACCCACAAGGCCGCCCTTCTCTTGCACTGTTTGCCCTCACGTTTCTAAGGAGTGTGATTTGTGTTCAGAAATGATTAAAGGTGCGCACAGCAAATGCAGGTGAAGAGTTTCAAATGAAACTTCCAGGCGTACTTTGGGTAGGTACAGAGTTCGTGTGGCTCCCATTGATACCCGTCTGCATTGCTCTCAGACCGTATCTGGCTCCTCGCAGTTAAAAGGCACTTCCCTGCCTTACGCCTGGGGATGATTACTGTTGGGGATGAAAGGCGGACGCCTCCTGGGTGGAGCAGAGCGGAGCAAAACCAAACCAGGGCTTAGGGCAACAAATGATCTGTCAGGTCTCGGCCCCCCTCATTTAGGATGAAAGCTTTTCAGATACACGCACAGTAGTGATGTGTGTTAATCCTGTGACATGTCCCAGGCAAGCACTACAGCATGGTCCCTGGAAAAGACAGCAGCAGCTGGGATTTCAGCTGGAAGGAGGAGTGAGGTGGAAGGACAGGGTAGCGGGGTCGAGCAAATTGGACCAGGATGAGGACAGGGTTTGAACCAATGCTTCTCTCACAGCAGAGAATACTGAGGCATATTGAGGTGTACTAAGGAATGACCCCTGTGCTCAGTGCACATCACAGTGCCAGTGCACACCAGTTCCAGGGCCTTTCACAGGCTCAGCAGGAAGCACCTCTTCCCTCTCTGCACTGGGGGAGAGGCTGGAGGGAAAACTGGTGCAGTGATGCATGCTGTGATGGGGATAAAACCAGAAACCATTCACAGGCCTTCGGGAAGCTTGCATTGGCAGCAGTAAGAAGAAAAGGATCCCCTTAGCATGGCTGCAGACTTATTTTTCTTGGTCACACTTACAGTCTTATGAGACATCACATAGAAAAGATACGGTGCCATTAGCTATGTAGCCATGCCTTTAAAAGATAAAGCTAAGATCTGAAAGAAGACAAGAGGTCCACAGACAAAAATGCTCATCAGGTTTTCAAACCTCTAATTAGGTGCACAGAAACTGCTATTGTAGACGCAAGCTTGGTGACAAAAAGCAACAGCCAGCCAGTGAAATTTTGTATTTGGGGAGGTCTTTATGCAGATGTGAGGGGATTTCTGCTTATAATGGAAGATATGAAATGGCTGCTTTTATACTTGGTCCTTGGTTTCCTATTAAAAAAAAAAAGGAAAAAAGTCTATTAGCACTTCTCCTCTGTTCTATGTCCATCCCAGCAATCTGTGCTGGAATTGAACTGGTTTTTCTGTGGGCTGACACAATTTACATAAGAAATCACTTACTGCAATGCTAATGAGCAAACAGTGCAAGACTCAACAATGTGTGTCTGTTAGCAAAACTGTCACAGGAAAAGTTGGTGCAGGAGTTGAACAGTGATGGTGGGATGCCTGGTCATCATCAGCCCTGTTCATCCTAGGAACTTCAGCCTGAGTTTTGTCATGGATTTAGTGGGAGCTCGAGGAAAACAGCATGTTCAGAAGATTCCATCTTTTTGCTGGGGTCTGAAAAATTCTGCTTTAAGACATGATTAAAGCATCTCATAATTTTTTTTTGTTGATAACTGTCTTGGCTTGTTGTAAAAGGACCTTTCATTCAGAAGGCATCCATGGGTAACTGAGGCCTTGTCAGTGCATTCGGGAATATAGCTTGAACACGTGGCTTGAATTTGCATCTTTCTCTCTGCTAAAACACTGTTTCTGGTTTTACCTGGTTCTGAGCGTACTTAAACCATGTTCACTGTTAGGCTGTTTCATCTTCAGGATGTGTTTCAGTCCCTGCTCTGGTGCAGAGCGTGTCACGCAAAGCTGTCGCACGTCGAATCCTGAGTGGGAGGAGGCTGAGTGTTGCCACTGAAATAACTCTGTGCTTTTCTGTCTCACACCAGTGTTGCACAAGAGCCTCTAAATGAATCCCACTCAGACATCCCAAGTGTTCCCAAGTTCAACGCTGTGATTCAACATCCACGGTCTTGCTGGTGCTGTGGAGATGCTCCACAGAATGGTAAACTCACAGCAAAACAAGGCCGCTTGTGTTTTCTTGGGAGGAGCCAATTAATAGCAGCATTATCTTCATCAAGTGTTCCCACCTTTAATGAAGGCTGAAAGCCTTTTGTCCCCTCGCTCAAATTTCATCACAGCCGTCCCCTGGGCTCAGTGTGCAAGCCAGTCTGGAGGGAGCTCTTTGGAAAGCAGCCAGCTGGTCTGCCAGGAGATTGGATCCAGTTGCATCAGCATGGGAGCAGGAATGCTCCCAGGGCTGGCGGGACCTGTCCTGACTGGTTTCCCAAAGCTCCTCCCACAAGAGCTCCTGCAAGGACATCCAGTTACCTCACCAAAACCTGGGTGATCCAACGATCCTGAAAGTAGAACAGCTGTTACCTGGCGAAAGCAGGGAAGGGATTAACCCTTCAAAGCGGGGGACAGAGTGAAGTGATAAGTGAAACAGCACAAAAGAGCTATCGAGCCATACTGTCTCAACTGTAGGACTATCACAGACTGACATCTATCAAAACAAGGATGAGCCAGGCCCTTGTTTAGTGGAAGATGAAATCAATTGGTCTGTGCTGATTAACAGCTGATGCTGCAGATAATTTTATGGAAAGCACTCCAGCCTTTCAGAAGGGCTGTCTCGGACCGACTGCTTTGTGCAGGGTTATCACTGCTCGTGACTTTACTGTGAACCTTTCTGTCAGCCATGGTGCTTCAGGGAGGAAACAGTTGTAGCTTCTGGTCTTTTATTGGACGGTGTTTTGGTGTGAAGCTCTGTGGGAGCTGAAAGTTTTGGGGTTTTTTACTTGTACACGTGCACATCAGGTCTGAGTATCTACAGTTGCCTGGTATTGTGAGGCACCCCCTTCAGGGCCCAGTCCCTGGAGATGCTTAATTACACAAAGCACTGGCTTCTGGCGTGAAGGCATGGCCTGGGAACCTAAAGTTTCACATACGTCTTTGAAGCAAGGACATTTATGACCCCTAGGACCAGTAGGGTTGGAGGGGATGGAGTTCATTGTATGACCTAAATGTTACTATAAAGACCTTAGAAAATAGCAAGGCTTAACTTTATTTCCTCTCCTAATTTTGAGTCAGTGTCATGATTTGGGAGGTCTGTCTGCCAGCTGTAGCGTGGCTTAAGCTGGGAGCCAGGGACCATGAGTGAGAAGTCGTCAGCAGCAGCAAAGTTTCCATCTCTCATCCAGACAGCACGGGAGCAGGATATGGGCTGACATTCCAGCCCAGCTGATCTTGTGTGCTCTGAAGGAAGTAGGACAGGCAGCAGACAAACCCTCAGGCCTGTTTGTGAAATATTCCTATGCAGTAGCTCCCAAAGTCAAGGGCAGGGAGACTCTCAGTTACCAGGGGGAGGGGAGCAGGAAGCAGGGCTTGGGGGGAGGCTGTTAACTAATGCCACGACCTATGCAAAAAGAAGCCTGACAATTCCTTCTTCACCCCCCTACCTTGCTAATGACTACTGGAAAAGCTTTCTCCAATGCAAAGCATCTGGGATGACTTTGTAGCACAGAGAACAGTGATTAAACAGATGGTATCACCTACGAGCGCGGCTGAGCGCGGCTCGTACATGTCTCGGGGAGAAACAGGATATGCCACACAAGAGAGTACTTTGCATGGGGCTGCTGTGCCCACACACCTCCTGCGTGACCTGGCGTGGCGTGTCTGCCTGGCCTCCCGGAGTGCCCTCGCTCGCAGCCCACAGACACAACACTGTGCTCACGTGGCTCTCGCTGCAGCACAGAGGCCTGGCTGATGCCGCTGGGGCCTCCGAGCACTGGGCTACAGGGCACAAAAGAGCCACTGGAGGTGGTTCTTCTGTGCTGCTCTGCCAGCAGGGTTTCATCCTGCTGGGAGCGTAGCCTCCTGGTACCCCTGGTTCTTTCCTTGCTGTGTCTCTCTGTGGGCACTGTGTGTGTGAATAGCTGTTCCCCCAATACATGTGCCCTTCTAAGCTGTGTTTCCTCAGGAACCCCAACTTTCTGCTTTCCCTTCCTTAGGAAGCTGAGATTGGTGGTGCTTCACACCTTTAACCATCCTTTCCTCAGCACCTCTGTCAGATCTATGAAATGTACTGTGCCTTCTCAGAGAATCAGCACAGCTAAGTGGGGAATTCATCCCTGGCACAGACAAAGACCTGACAGCTGCAGGATATCCCCTGAGCCTCAGGTCTGTTTGCACACTTCTAACTGCTGTGATTCATTCGTGGCCTTTGAGAGTCCTGTTAGTGTAACAGCACCGCTCTGATGTCCTGGCCCAGCTGCAGCGGGATCATGATGCATCTCCAGGATCTTTTTACTGTCTCCTTCAGGATAGTGTTCTCTAAGATACTCTTAGATTTTTATCCAAAACAGCGTGCTCCTGGCTGTTGTGGTGAGGGGAAGTTTGGCTGCAGGTTCCAGCAAGGTGCAGGCAGTGTCTGAGTGTTACTTCTCCCTGTGGAGCCCTTCTTGAAGAGGTTGAGCAACCAAGACCTTACCACACTGCAACGGGAGCTCTATGTGACCTCCATTCAAAGCTGTAGGAAACCAGCAGCAGGGCAAGGACCATTGCCTCACGCTTCCATCAGCCTGCACAGCTCCTCTGGTGCTCGTGGAATTTATAACTTTCAGTGGATAGACCAGGTGAAGGTCTCAGTCAAGTGTGGCCTTCCTCAGAGGTGTCTCCTGCAGCCCTGTAGGATTTTTGGTGAGTCACTGGAAAACAGGAGGCAAAGAGAATTTGCTCTGGGAAATGCCATGCAGTCATCTGTTCCTTCCCTACCTCTGTGGGTTTGTTTCTTTCTGTGCTACCAGGACAATGTGTAGAGGCTCTGCAACTGGTTCTCGCCCATCCACTATTTCAGGATCTAGGTGTACCTACTTAGTAGCAAAAATTTATATAGGTTAATTCCCACACTCCCAATGAATGAATCATTAAGGGAACAAAGAAAGGTGCCTCCTTTAAAGTATCACTGCCACCTGCATTATGAACATACGCCCAGGTTTACCTGTGCGTATTTAACCCCTTATCAGAGTGAATAAGTGACAGTCAGCTCTGGCACTGGCTGCACCTCTGACATGCATGGCAGGAGGAAACACTTTCTTGCACTTGGAAGTGATGTGCAAAACTCAAAAGAAAATTGGAAAAAAAACGGCAAACCCCCATGTAGGGGTGTTAAGTGTGAAGCTACACCCTGCCAGAGGTATGTCCCACCTCCCACCTTTCCAGACCTGTTGAGGAGGAGTGATGCCCTGCAGAAATGCTTAGCATCTCGTGAAACTGAGCTGGAAAAGCGTCCCTTCCACTAGGAAAGCCTGAAAGCCTCCTTGCTAGTCACTGCTGAGCACTTGGCGGGGAGCAGCTGACAGCCCAAGCCAAAGGATGCAGCAGCTTCCCAGCAGAGCAAATTGTTTCCTCCTGAACGCAAGTAAGAACAGCATCCCTTTCAGCTGAGAGCTGCATTTTGGCTCGAGCTGCAAGGGGGAGGAAGGGGACAGCTCTGTCTCCTGCGTGTTTTTCCCACTTGGTTGGGTTGTCGGTGTGCAGTCTGAAAGAGGTGTGCCCCAAGGATGCGAAAGGAGATAAGCCACTGCACTGTATTAGCACATGAAAGGAAAAACGGTGGGAGCTTCCAAAGGATGGCAAAGGTTCAAAACTTGCTCACAGAAGCACATAGTTGTGGATGATTACTGCAGCACACTCCTCCAGCCGGAGGTGTGGCAACGTAGCATGAGATGAGAACGGAGCACAACGTGAGTAATGCCAGTGCCATTCTTAGTAAGGAATCCTATTTTTAGTACGGATTGGCTTGGAATATAAATGCCTTTAAAATCAGAGAGCCAGTGAAAGGAGAACTCCTGTAAAGGTGCTGACTGCAAAGATCAAAGCACAACTTCCCTCTGAAGATGACCCTGAGACACACGATGGCTGACACTGAATGGTGTAGGCCCTTTGGTCCAGTACTCTGTACTGGTGCTGGCCCTTTCCCCTTCCTTTCAGGCACCCTTAGAGGCAGGATCCTGGGCTTTTCTTCTGGCCCCTGCACTCTGCAGTCCAGTGAAGTACTGTGCTTCCAAGGGACTCCAGCACTCAAATGAGAGCTACATAAATAAAACAGATGCTGTCTCTCACAGTGACTCAGAAATGGAGAGTTTGGTGGATGGTTTGTATGTGTGTTTGCAGACATGGCTGTGATTTCTGAAGAACTAATGCCCTGACTCTCCTGTAGGACATCTAGAAATCCTGGGCAAATATCCACAGGCCTCAAATTCTGTGTGGACACCAGCTTCCAGTAGAAGAGGAACAAAGAATGGAAACTCTGGGAATCAGTGGGGCCTGCTGTGTCCTGCACTAGCCGCTCTGACTGTCACTTTGCTTCAGTTAACCTAGAGGTGACTTCACCTCTTCTGGTTTTCCCTAGCCCTTTAGTGTAAATAACAACAAAAAAAATCTCCCTATTGTCACATTGCAGCATGTCTGAGGTCCAGGGCACCTTTCAGAATGGCCTTTGCTGCAAGAGCAGCTGTTTGGAAGCTGAAGGCAGCGGGATCTCTGAGGTGGTTGAGTGCCACTCTGGAAGGTCTGTGGTGGAGTGGGAAGGGCTTGGCATCATCTTGTTTGGTTTTTCCTTTGCTGTACAGTATTAGAGGTACCATTTGGGTTTTCTCTCCTTTTCTGATTTTGGGACATGGCACAAAATTAGGAGCTTCAGTCAGATGTGGCAGGCGCAAGCCCCGTAGGGAGCACAGCCAGCGCGCTGTGCCGCTCAGGGTTAGCAGCAAGGACCCCAGGTGACCTCCCTGCTGTCAGCACACGCAGCTGCAGGAGATAGCGAAGTTCACGTGAGAAGGTTCAGGTATGTGAAACAATGGGTGTGATCTGAAGGCTTCGGTGCTTGTTTTAGAGGCAAAGGAAAACAGTTTAATACTCGGGTTGTTTTTCTTTGATTAACATATAATCTCACATGGGGAGACTGCAGGGGAAATTCTGCCCTAGGATCAGCCGTGAGGGTTATTGGTAAAGTAGCTGGCTGCTGGTCTGACCGTGATTACAGGTGAGAGGTTTTTTGGGGAGCATACTGCTTGTCTTTCATCTGATCACCATGGCTGTCTAGCAGATCTGTGAAGTTAGTCCAGGAAAAAAAAATGTTGCAGTAAGGTCTAATTTCAGTCTTTTCAATACAAAAACCTTGGTTTTATTTTTAAAATGATAATTTAGTTTTTAAACTTTGTTATTTTTTGTTTCTTGTAAAATGAAAAAAAAAAACCCTACTCACAGAAAGAGAGTTATTTGTTCCGAATCAAAGATGACATTTTATTTGACCTGGAGTTGTGTGTTTGGGAGTGTTTTCACTGGGCTAAGGTCACAAGAGATTATCCACTGTGAAGGTGAGAGTTCTCCAGGCTGCCCGGGGGACAGGGCACCAAGTATGCGTGCACAGGTACCTGCCTGCTCGTTCTCGCTGCTCTGCACGTTATTGAAGATATCTTTGTTTACAGTAAGGTGACTTAGGTGCATGGCTTTGTCCTTGCTGCTTACCCACCCAAACACACCTCAAAGTACAACGCAAGTGACTATAAATAGTTTGGGTCCTTTAAGGCAAAATGCAGGTGCAGCGTAACCACAGCGTTTGGTCCGAGTTTCACGGATGACAGCAGAAGTCCTCCTGAAATCCACGGCTGGTTTTCCAAAGCTGGGAGCACACCCTGAAGTCACTTACTGTGGTGTTTCCCCACTGATCTACACAGGGCAGAGCTGGGCCCATGATGGAGATTTCTGAAAATGCTGCTCTGCAGTTGTGGATCTGGTCCCGTCACCTCCTGTGAACTCACTGATGTCTCCCCACTGTAAGAGACAGCAAGATCTGGCAGCTCTGCTCACCTCCAGTGTAAGTGCTTCACAGATGCCCCTTGGGAGCTAAGCATACAGCAAAACTGCAGAAGAGGCCAGCGCTCTTGCTAACAAATATTGTCAACATTTCATGAAGTTCTTGTTCTCTGTTGGGGTGGCAGGAAAGTACAGGTAGATAATTGCACTCGTGTTTGGGTTTACCTGGGCACTTTGCAGCTTTCTGAGTCCTGATGTTTGTTTGTTCTTTGTTTCCCCTGTGACTGTGTCTATGTGCAAATCCCTGGGGTTTTAAGGTGTACTCCAGGAATGTGGTGAGTGAAAGGAGCAAGCCCGGCTGGGAGGACAGAAGAAGTTTGTAATGGGCTCTTGGTTTCAGCAGGAGATAGTGAGGAACTGCCATGAGTCTGGGTGTGGAGGAAATATGTCAAGATTCAGAGCCTGAGCTGGGTGCCACTGAAAAGCAGGGAAAGCAGGAGTAGAGTTGGTACAGTCTTGGAGAAGCCACCTGACGAGTACATCTGAGATGGAGCAATAACAAGCGCTGTAGGGCCAGCCCACAGAAAAAGGAGAACCATAGTGGAGAGGTGGAGACTGCAGAGATGGGCAGAGTTAGGACTGATACCTCTGCCTGCCAGTTCAAGGCTGCTCTCGTGCAGCCCAGAAGGTGGGCTTTTGTGCTGGCTTAAACTCGGGAAGTGGAGGGAGGCAGTGTTTTGTGCACAAGCGAGCTCCACCTGTATATGCCAAAGCATTCAGTTTGTGCTGGACTAACCTGAGTGTGTCAGTGTTGCCGAAGTGCTGCCTGACCTTCCTCTGCTCTAAGGGTTGAACTATGCAGCTGGGCTGTTTTTTACAGTGCTGCAGCCAGACAGCTATGAGTGGTCTGAATGTCCTGCGAGAAGGAGATCAAAGGCTCTGTGTGTCAGCCCAGCTACAGGTTGAAATAAGGCCTTGGTCCTGGTCAAGCAAAACAATTTGATTGGGCTCAAACTAACCCCAAACAAATATTCTGGGAACATTAGCATATTGTGAGGCAGCGAAGGAGTTGTTTGACTTCTTTTTCTTCTCTCCCTCCCTTGTCTATTTGCAAAAGAAGGTCTTACTCAGAAGAAAGGAATGAGGAAAGTGCAAGACATGATCTCCTGATATAAGTGACAGGGCCTATCCTGTAGAAAGACTGGTGCTTTTCCATCAGGGAGGTTGTGTGGGTCTGGGACGAGTAAGATGAGTTGATAATTGTGGCTGGGGCTAGGCAAAGAAGAAGCTGTGAAACCCCCAGCCCCTTTCCACATGAGTGGGAAGAACCCAAAACTTTTCCTAAGTTATTGAAAAGTGTTGTGAAGTGAGAGGCCATTCAGAATGTGGGTGATGGAGAAGGCAGGCCATGGAATCCTGTTTTAATGCAGGTCCATGTACGGGAATTTGGCCTTCCTAGGACCTACCTGAGCTGTGCAGGTGCGCATTGCTGAAGTTACACACAAGTGACGTGCACAGTTTGTTGCTGTTTTACTTCCCTAAGCCCAGTAGATCGTGCATGGGCCAAGGACTCTGCAGTTGTCCAGGTTTTGGGTTATTTTCTCTTTCTGGATCTGAAATCTGTCTGCAAGGGAATTGCATGCAGTAGCACCTCTGCATCTCAGGATGCTTCTGTGCACTCTCCCACACATGTCTGCAGACATGACTTGTCTGTGTCACAGGCTGAACCAGGGGATGGAAAGGCCCTGTGTGCCCCATAACAACATGGATGCTTTCCTGCCCTGCCATGGTTCCGCTCTTCTGCCAAGATGCTGGCCTTGCTTGCAGAGAGAGAGCAGAGAGGTGTGTGGGGACTGGCTGGCCTCACCCCTCCAGAACAGCCCCCAGGAGCCACACAGAGCTGTTCCAGCTCCAGCGAACAAAGTCAGGAACAGGTCCCTTGGTTCCTTTGTCCTGTCTTTGCTGAGATATTTCAGGCATGCATGATATAATGACAGTGTGCTGCAGCCCAAAGGTGTGGTGGAAAATCTGGTTAAGCACGCTGGCTGAGCTGCTCCGTGGATCCTCGGCTGGGACATGCTGTAAGGAACAGCTCAGCACTGTTAACACAGGAAAGACAAGAGCTGCTCCTCTCTCCCTTCAGCCTGAAGAAACCACATTTTTCCATTTTGATTTTTTCCGTCAGCTCTTGCATCACTACCTAAGTGCTTGCCCGTGTGTATGTATTTCTAGCTGTCAGGTGCTACCTCATACTTTTACTGTGATCATCTCTCGAAGGCCCATTTATACAGATCCACTTGTCTCGCTCAGATGCGGCGTTTGGAGGCAAGTCATCCTCTCTCAGCCTCATTGCCTCTCTAGACTCACACTGCTGTGTCTCACTCACCCAACCTGACACCCTTCGGTGCAAGTCAAGTCGGTATTAAGCCGGATTTTCCCACAGCAGCACAGTGCTTTATGAGCATTGCTTGCTCCTTGTTATCCTCTCTGGCCCAAGGCACCTGACCACAGCAGTCATAAGGTCCCCAAAATCACACGTTCCCATGCTGTACCTTGCAGAGGGATTGGCAGGACACAGTTGGAAATGGTGCCCTCTGAGGCGTATTAGGGATGATGGAATTCAAAGAGAGGAATGAGGACTTGCTATGTTACTCAATTAAAGCCATGTCCAGCAGGGAGATCCAGTGGCTTAGTTTGCTCTGTTGGGTGAAAGTCCAGAAAGGAAAAAAAACCTCTTTTCTTTTCCCAAACTCATCAATTTGTGGTTTTCTTGGAAGAATGGAAACTTGTGAATCTGCACAAACTGCACTTGCAATGACAGCTGCAAAAACGTGAAGATTTTACATTTATAACCGCTAAGAATTTTTGAATAAAGGAGAATAAGGGAAGCAGAGAGAAGCTGAGCATTACAGCCCTCTTGCCTTGTAGTCTGACCTGGTGACTCTGATGTTTCCTTTCACAATGACCGCAAGTCCAGCGTGGTTTGGTGTTTGATTTGGGCCAGGAAGCGAGGCCAGCTGTGCCAGAGACGCACCTGCCCCCTTTCCTGCTCCCTGCCCTCCGCTGCGTGGCAGCTGGGGGCTCATTCCCGGAGGACCTGGCGGAGGCACAGGGCATCCCCGCAGACAGGGCTGTGTGGGGAGATCAGAGTGACTCAGATAAAGATCACAGATATGGCTGACTCCACTAACATCCTTAGGCTTCTTCCAAAGACTGCTGGGTCTCTGTGGCTGTGTGTTTTTGGGCTGCACCACCGTCTGGGAGTGAGAAATCCAAGCATCCTCTCTCCTGAGACTTGGGAGGAGTGCTTCTTGTTCATGCTTGTGATTTTCCATGCACAAAAACCTTCTGGAGGAGGGGAAATGCAACTGCCAGGCCCACTGGTTGGCAAGGTTTCATTACTCCTTTCAGTTTCCTTGTTGCCTCAGTTTCTGTGTCTGCAAAATGAGATTAATCATCTCTGTTCTGTAAGCTCTTTCCTGGAAGAGGAAAAGGGCGAGAGTGCAGAGAGGCATTGGTGCTGGAGTAATACACCTGGTGTGCAGCAAGGATGCAGTTACTCACAGAGGCTGTACCGAGAAGCAGGAGTCGATTCCCTGTGCTACCAGGGCCTAGTTTGTCTCCATAGCCTTAGAACCTTTTTGCTCTCTTGCCCTAGGAAGATTCTCCCCCTCTGCAAACGCACCTAAGCGCTTGCACGGGGGAGAATGATCCGCATCAGAATTCCTTACTGTGTGATCTTTCTTTTGACAGGCCTTCATATTTCTTTGCCTTCCTCTTCTTGAGCACTCAGGGCAACCGGACACTGTGAGCTGTTGGTGCAAAAGTGTTCATGCCCTTTATTCTGGCCTGTGTTTGTACCTGGGCAGAAAGTTCTGCTAGCGTGAGCAGCAGGGAGGTGATTAGTGATAGCAGCCTTTGGCTAGAGTTGAGCAGAACAAAACCCCGGGGTCTTCATGTGGAATATATGCAAACAAGGACATTTTCCTTAGCTCACAAACTTGGAGCTAGGAATGTGCTTTCAAATCACCCACTCAATACACGGACAATTCAGCACCTTCACCTACAAAAACTTGGTTGAGAACTCTGAAACTGTGGCATAAATCTTAGAAATTTCCTTGTGTAATGATGACAGGAGTGGCCAGACTGATGGACATCTGCTCCCATGTATTCCCTTCTGGAAGCCACAATTCTCGTGTCATGACAACCATTTCCATAGCACTGCATAAATGAGAGTTCATAGATTCACATTAAAAGGGAAGAGGATGAACACAGGTTTTTTACAACAAATCCCGTGAAACGAGCCCTCTGAGCAACCACCAGTAGAGCAGACACACACCGGGGTGGTTTTGCATTCAGGAGCTGTGATTGTAGCTTAGGAGCAGATAATTTCTGATATATTGAGATACATTTTCAGATAATATTGAGGCTTGTGGGGGTCTGCCAAGCCAGACCATTAAAGTTACTCTCTAGCCACATACTTGTATGGTACTTCTGATGATCTAGGTGTTTGAGGCACAGGAGTTGTTCAGAAAAAGATCTCATTTTGGGTGGGTTTCTTTTAGTTGAAATTTCATTGAGGGAAGAATTTATGGGTGACTCCATCTCACTTAACTCATCATACAGTGCCCAGGTACAAGACAAGGGGAAGACCCACGTGCTGCTTGTGACAAGAGTTTCATTGTGTTATTTACAGATGGCCAGACACAGGAACTCCTCTGTTGTTTAATTCTACACTTAGGGTCACTGCTTCTCCTTGTAATCTTCACTAGGCTTAGCAATCATCATAAAATCCCAGAATGGTTTGGGTTGAAAGGGACCTTGAAGACCATCCAGTTCCAACCCCCTGCCATGGACAGGGACTCTCCCTCTTGCCTTGTCACTTCACGCTCTAATCCAAAGTCCCTTTTCTCCTCTCTTGGAGCCCTTTGGGGTACTGGCAGGTGCTGAAAGGTCTCCCTGCAGACTTAAATCCTGCATCACTAAGAGGAATAGTTATTAAATCAATCATTGAATTATTATGGCCTCAACAGCATGGATTATAGCTGTGCGTGGAACACCAGTGCCATATTTACATACAAATGAATTTATGTTGTTTATATTGTGTTGCTGTTTACAGTGAGCAGTGGTAATTGCTGGGCTGGGCAGAAGCTGTGCGGGTCATTCTGAGCTTGGATTCTGGAGGAGGTGAGCCTGCACGAGTGCATTATCTGTCTCATCATTTATCAGTCTCCTCGTAATAACTTTTGAAGGCATTGACTAATTTCATCTACATTTGACACTGGGGCAGAGGTTTTTGTGGTGGGGAGATTAAGGGACAAAGGACAGAGGTACTTGGTGAACTAGAACTCATTAATTCCACTGCTCAAATAACAGCTTGTTTGGAATTAACCTCAGGAAATGCTCTTCCACTGGGCCTAAACCTTCCTGCAATTATATGGTGATTATTACAATGTTTTACTGAAATCCTGGGAATCATTCAGTTTCAGCTTGCTGGACAGGGATGTTGGTGTTTACCTTCCGAAGCATGTTTTCACTTACATGTTTGTTAAATTTTGAGAAGCCAGATCAGATCAAAATTGCTGAGCTGCTTCAGAGAGGAGGCACTTTGTTATGAGAGTTGTGCTCCGAGGTGTTAGAGGTGGAAGATCAGAAAGGGCTTCTGGTCTGATCTTCAGGATAATGCAGCCACACAAACTCAATTTTGTCTTTAGAAACTGCTGATCCTGAGTGCTGTCAGTAATTAGACAGAACTTGTATAGGCGCCATCCGTCCAGATTAAATCCAGTTATTCTCTTTTTCCGTTTGGAAGGAGCAGGTATTGACAGAGCTGTGCTGCAGACCTGCTCCCTGAAGCGGCTGTCAGGGCTGAGGCCAAGGGGCCGGAGTGGCTGAGCTACGGGATGGTGCCATCCACACCCTGCGTTCCCGGGCGAGCAGACTGCATGGAACCAGCCCTTCCCAAGGCTGTGACCTCGGCATGGACCAGCTGAAGTGATGTGCCTTTGAATGTGAGTACAGTAACCAGAACACAGCGCTTCCTGTACAATAAAACACTTGTTTCCATGGAGCAAGGCTTCCAGCATTCTGCAGCTCCAAGGAGGAGGTTCAGATCACATTGCAGAGCAATTTCTCATCTCGGGACCATGCAGGTGTCCACAGCCATTACCATGACAGCAGGTAATCGGGTCTCTAGACCTTTTCTCTTTCTGTAGCATATTCCCAAATAAATACACCAACACTGTGACAGTCATGAAGTGGAAACTGAACAGAAGTAACGTGAAGTACTTGCTTTTCAATGCCATCATCACGCATTAGGAGTAATTTAATGAAGTTTTTATCTGAAGTTCACTCAGTGTTTGTCACTGTGCAAGTTTCAGGTGTGTATCTGCAGGGGATACGGCAGGGATTTAGCTTCACATGGCAGGAGCAGTCCGCTCCGGAGAGAGCACTGCTCGCAAAGTGACAAAAGTCACCACATCCTGCTGTGAGAGCGGCAGAGTCAGCTACGCTCAGATGCTGCTTCTGCACAACTGCTCTCAAGGCAGGAGTGAAGTTAAACTTTCCTTATGACCCCATTGCAGATCTATATGGTCACCACTTGCAAACTTGCAGCTCCTCTTTCCTCAGTCAAATCCGTGCAGCCTCTTTTCCTCTCACTAGGTGTGGAAACTGTAATTCTTCTGTAGAATCCTTTACCTCTGTGTCTGTGGATGTGTCAGATGAATAAGACAGTTTTGACCAGAATAACTGTAGTGAAAAAGATATCACCTGTAACAAAAACACTCTTTTAAGAAAACTTTGGTGCACACACCTGACATAGGGCTGAATGGATTTGTTAGAAGACTCACGATAGTTCCACTGAATAGTTCAAGTTGATTTTGTCCTTTCAAATTCAAAACATAACTTCACACTTTATTGCCGGGTGTCTTTGTCACAATTTCCAGAAGTGTTCCTAGATGGAAATAGCAGAAGACCAGAAGAGATTAAAAATTAGGCCAAATTATATAAGGGGTGGAAAGCAAAAGAGGAAAAAAGAATAATTTTTAAAAAAAGGTTTATTTTCTTTCTGTAAAAATATTTCAATCAAGTGTTTTTCCCCAACACTAATGTGTTCCCCGTGATGTGAGGCAGAAGGAGGGAAGAAGCGTTTTACAGGTAAGAATTATGTAAAATAATTTCTATAAGTAAAAATTATGTAAAGTAGTTATTATTTATTATCTTGGTGCTGCTATTTTTGTGAGCTTCTCAAAGATGAGATTTGAATGGGGAACTATAACTAAATGAAATGCTCCCAGAACTGAGCCTTTGCCTTGTACTTCTCCTCAGCCTAATTCCAAGGAGTGTGAAGTCTGTTATTTGACATTGCCTTGAACGAAAATTTTTATGCCAAATTTGAAATAAAAGGCTATGATTTATATTTCCTCCTTTTCATTAGAAACAGGGAATGTGCAAATCAAAGAGAATTTCCTGTTTCCAATCTTCCAGCAAGTGCATGCTTCAGTTTGTCTTCCTCTCCCATTGCAAAAGGAGGGGAAAAAAAGGATGCACTTGAAAAAGGATGGATCCTTGCCTTCATATTATGTCTGCAAGAATAAAAATTAAACATGTCTGGACATGACAGGATCTTAGTAAGGGCTTTGATTCACAAGTGGGAACACTGTGTATTGGGAGAGCTGTTGTTATTCCTGCCCGAGCTCCCAGCTCCAGCCCTCAGAGGATCCCGCCTCTGCTGCAGGGGTGTCTCGACCGGTCACGGAGCAGCTGAACTGCCACAGTTTATAACCAAACAAGTTAAAGTAGCACCCTGCTGGTTTCACCAACCCTACGGTGTGACCAGATGCACAGCAACTTCATTAGTGTCAGATCTGCAGCTCATGAATATCCCCCTCAGACTTCCAGCAGACACAGCTATTCCAGTTACACCGGGTGAATATCTGGTGCTGGGTGGCCCACCTGTGAGAAGCAGCATGAGGAACTATGCAGAAATTAGTTGGTGTAACTCATAATGGAAGATGAGATGGTAAGAGAGTCAGTGTTCTCAGCTCTCTGCAGCTTCTCCCCTGTTGAAAGGACACCACTGTTCTAGGCCTTTATTTAGAGTTGGGTTACGAGTTGTAGTTCTCCTGGGTAAGGGCAAAGTGCTTGGACACTCAAGGTCTAAGCCGAGCTGCCTGGTTTTTGGAGTGCACAGAGACACAAACATGAAACATAATGCAGGGGACAAGTCTTGCAAGAGAAAAGCAGCACCAAGCGTGACCAGGCCTTGTGATGGTCACAGCCACAGAAAGGGTGGGGATCTGTCTACAGAGAGTGTCCTGCTGCAGCTGGGGCTCAGCAGGGGCTCTTGGTGCTTTAAGAGGCACAGCTGATGTGCTGCCTCTTGGATTTATTTTCTGTTGTAGCCATCCTTTGACACAATCCTGAACTGCAGAGTTTCTGGGGTACCTGCCAGGCGCTGGCCTTTGTGGCATGTCCGGTATCACCTCACAGCAGGTCCCACTGCAGCGTGTCCCACGGTGCTCCTGTCCCCCACAGAGCCCTGAAGCAGGCACACCAGAGGCTGCCAGGCCCAGCCTGCCTGCTGCTGCTCTGTGCCCTTCCCAAACTCCAGTGGGATATCTGAGCTGCCCAGCCAGCTCCCCGTGCATTTCAGTGCAGCCATCAGCAGTAGCATGGCTAATAGGCTGCTGCTTAAATGGCTGTAATTAGGCTTCAAAGTAACCATTATGATGAAAGGGGGGAAATCTCACATTCCTCTCCACTCTATCATTTCAGGGTGTCTGGCAGCACCCCAGAAAGACAAAAGTGCATCACTTGATACCACCAGAGCTACCCATTTGCAAGGAACATCTCACCTTTGCTTATAAAGACTTGTTTTCCAGGAAAAAAAAAATGCATGCACTTGTGAATTAAGTACTGTATTCTCTCCATTCCTGTGGGTTTTTATCTACCCTGTATGTAAGCACTTTGCAAATATTTGACTGGAAATTACGAGAGATAAGGCAGGTCTGCCCTTGCTGCAGCAGGCAAGCCCCTACCAAGCAGCATAGGAAGTGCAGGGATATATTTCAGCTTATCGTATCCTAGAATGAGTATGGTGTTTACTGAGAGACTGCCTCTTCTATTTGCTCATTTTTCCACTGCAAATTGTATTCGAATATCTGAAATGCTGGCATTTGTTTATTGCACTAGTCCTCTTTGTCCCGCATTCCACATTTCAGACTACACTGGGTTGCGCAGGAGGAATGATAAAGGCGATGCTGCTGATGTTAAATGCCAGCATGGGCTCAGCACTGTCTCATTTTGGAAAAGGACTTCTCTCCTGCTAAGACTCTCTGCACTGGGAGGAGATCAGGTTGTGGTGTCTCAAGTGCAGTCCTCTGCGCTGTGCTGTTTGTTCCAGTTCCATTTTGGAGCATATTAGCAGTTTCCATCCTCCTCCTAATTCCACTGCCATAAAACATCCTTCTTACTCATGAAGCAGAATACCTAGATCCACCTTCTTGCCTCCTGGCTAATTACTGTCATTATCTGGCTAGACAAACTTGTCATGAGATTAGAATCTCCTCACAAAACAGGGTCATCTCAGGAAGTTCTTGCTATCCGGTTTTGTGTAAATCAGTCACCTCTGCAGCTGAACGGCAGCTCGGATTGTTGAGAATTCACACGCTCCCAGGAGGGGAGCAGAGGAGCGTTTCCACACAGGAGCTGCTTCAAAAGGAACTGGGCGTTGCCACTGACATCAGTGGGGCAAAGCCTACGCCCACTCTCTTGCACCTGCTCAAGGAGTTATCCTTTAAAGATACTGAAAAGAACTAACCACTCGCAGTGATTTCATTGCCTGGATTTCATTGCTGTAATAAAGTCGTTATATTCTACTTAGTGTATCCTTCAGCCCTCTGCTTTGGCAGTTCACCTCACCGTAACTCCACAGCAAGCCTCGACATGGACAGAGTCAAGGCAGAAGCCACAAACCAGGCTGGTCATCTCTTTGTTTTTTAAGGCTTCAGGTGAAGATCCCAAACTAAAATAAATTCAACTCCCCATTGAAAACAGAAACTCAGCTTAGTGCTGTAGGCACTGGATGATTTGCCCTCAGCTCTGTGGGGCTTTTACACAGAGGGTCCCGGGGCTGGCTGTTTCCATGTGTGGGGAATGTAGGTCTCCTCGTGCTTAGGCAACTGGAGAGCCGAGCACCTCTTACCTAATGCCCTTCCTAAGTAGGCGAGCGCAGCAGGAATCCTTCCTGCCGTAAACCTCTGGTGACTTCACTTTGCACACTAGCCCACATAGGGCCTGCCATGCCAGAGAGCACTGTGTCACCGGCGCACTAAATAACTGTATTGCATTTTAACAGGCCCGTGGCATCAAGGAAACTTGTGCTACCCCACCAGTGCTCCAAAACGGAAACGTGCGCAGTTATGGGTGACTGTAACCTGGCTACAGTTAAACAAAACACTCCCTCCCTCAGCTATTGTAGCAACCTAAATCGC
The DNA here is from genome assembly GCA_013400735.1 of Pomatostomus ruficeps. Classification (NCBI taxonomy): domain Eukaryota; kingdom Metazoa; phylum Chordata; class Aves; order Passeriformes; family Timaliidae; genus Pomatostomus; species Pomatostomus ruficeps. The sequence continues at coordinate 52,115 of VYZT01008477.1, forward strand.
AGGTGGATCTGGCTGTCCTAGAGCCCTGCGATGCTCCAGTGACTCTCCTCCTCATTCCCTAGTGAGAAACACACAGCTGTACTGGAAGAAGGCTGCTCTGAGCCAGTCTTTGGTGTAAGTTCTCTCATTTTCCATGTGAGTGTATCCTGAGGCCTTGCTGCAATCTGCTCTTCAAATAGTACCCTGCAGACTAAACCAATGAGATGCTCCTTGAGCTTTTCTGTGCCCTCCACCCCTGTGATACCGGTGTATTTTGCAAGTCTTGCTGGAAAACTAAGTGAAGTTGGTGCATGTAGTGCAGACTAAACTGAGGCTGGTAACACTAAGCTTAAAAACAAACCCGTTCCTTCCTCTGGGTGTCAGTTTCCTGCGTTTCTGCAGGACCCGTGCAAGGCTGTGCAGATGAGCATTCAGAAAAGGGGTGCGTGCACACCTTCTTAGTGAGGAACCTGAACAATCCTGGTTCATTCCTTAGCAGGGCAGGAGAGGAGCCAGATCCTCAGGGCAGCAATTGGCTGCCCTAATCCTTCCTCTTCCTACAGTTTCCTGCTTCACTTACACACTATTGTCCAGTTTCAACAGATGTTGAAGCAGGGATGCTACAGACAATAGCGTTCTCCTCTGATTCATCTTTGGAGCAGGCCCTATCCTGCGTAGGAAAGGAGACAAAAATACAGTATTACCTGTGTGTGTAATGACTCTGTCTCACAATACATTCACACGAGACAGCCAAGGGAGGGCTGTACAGACATGCTGTTTCCAAAGGGTACCCAAACAAATGAAACTTCCTACTTGGTTTTTAAGAGCCCTTTTTGGACAGGTTTGTGACCCAGCCAGCATGGGGGTGAATCTAGGGTATGCTTGGCAGTCTGTACAGCATGGGAGTGAGAGCTGTGGGTGAAGGTGCTTGTGTCAGACCGCTGAGCCATTCCTCAAGCAGTCACACCTTTGTATAGCAGGGCTGTGAATTGTCCCTGGGGGACAGAACTGGAAAAGCCTGGACACTAGTCAAAGGATCTGTCAGGATCGCGTGGTCAGTCCTAGAAGAGGCTTCTTCCAAAGTGCCTGGATCGTAGCAGCTGTAGCAGATCTTCCTCTGGGTTGATCTCAGTTAATATTGCATTTTCATACTGTTCTAACTGGTCTCCACTGCACTACCAAATGTGCTGGTGGAGCCGAGAGGGAGCAAACAACATGTTCTAGGGAGCTGGTGGTGGCTGCAAGGATTGCCGGTCAGCCCTCAAGAAAATGTCCTCAATGAGGTGCAGACTGAGGCTTGAACTGCCTCTTGTTCCTGCTGAGAACATGTTTATCTACAGACTGCTAAGCCAGCGGGAGCCACTTTACATCTCTTTCTCCCCTGTTGAAGTGCTTCTGCTTTGGTGCCATCAGCTTTGTGAGATGTGAGAGAGGCTCAGGGTCACTCCCCAGGGTAACTTGTAAGAACAAGCCGTGCCGTGTTCCCTCAAACCAGGGCCACATGTATCTAAGTCTTACCCTCAGCTCAGCTTGGTATTAGTGGAGAGGCACAGTTAGATCAGAAGATACTCCCCTGAGAGTGCCGTGTTTGTGAAAGGAGCAGGTTGGCTGTATCTTGTAGTGAGCAGGGAGCGTGCTGCCTGTCCTGCTCCTGGCAGCTCTGCTGGACTGGGGAGGCAGAGAGATAGAATAGACCATCAAACACCTAATGGGGAAGAGCAGCTCCAGCAGAAGAGTCTGAAGGGGAGAGAAAAAGACACAGTTTACAGCCTGTTGATCTGGGCACCTGCCTGAGATAAAGCACCGCTTCAAGTCCTGTTCTGCTGGTTTTGGGTCTCAAGTGTTTAATTTCTCCCAGAGCCACCTCTCAGTGTCATGGAGCTGCTGACCTCCCAGGTCGTGGCGCCCTTCCTCTGTATGACCTCCAGCTCTTCTGCTGGTGCAGTGATACCATCAGGGGAGAGAGGGTTTCAGTGCTGGCTTCTGAGCGTGTTGCAACTCTCAGCACTGTGGGCTGCCGGGGCAGCAAGTGCAGCTATTTCATCCTGACAGGGAGGGAGAGGCCCTTGAACAGTGCACCCAGGGAATGATTAAACAAAGATTTGGGATATTTGCTTAGGCATGAGGGGAGACAAAACCTTGAACTTTAGTCTCCCATCCTCCTTTAGACTTCTGCTCACAACAGCTCGTATTCCCTCTGATGTAGCTTAGGGTGGTGAAGGAGGTAGAGTAAGCACCTGGTGCTCCAAGATGCCTCAAAGTGACCTTGTTTGTCAGAAACCTCCAACCTGTCCAGCAGTCTCCATATTCTCTCTATCGTATCTGGTGATCCACACAGCTCTGTGACCATTTGGGAAGTCTGGCAGAACAGAAACAAAAAACATTGATATACATAGCAACCAAAACCACCTGTCAGCTCAACATGTAGGTTTTGCATTGAATATGTAGAATAAATTAGACACCCATTTTCTCGTGTTGGATGCACAGTACCCAGCTTACCCATGAAGCTTTCTGGATATTCATAACAATCCTGGCTATGATATAGCAATTAAGAGAAAAAGAGATCTGGCATTACTTCATGTGCAGAAGTCTCTACTGGCCTTCCAGTGAAAAAAAAGCAGTTTCTCGTGTTTGCAGACTTCACATTTTGTGGAGAATCCTTTTAGGGTTTGCTTGTTTTGTTCAACAAATGCAAAGTAAAAGCACTCTCTAATTCCCTCCTATCCTTTTGGCTAGACAGGCTCATGCTCAGCTGAGAGCCACGAGACCTCGCCAGGAAGGTTGCACCCTTCAGCTGCCTTTCCTCCTCCACTGACTCTCGCGGAGGGATCGCTGCCTTCTGCCGGGACCCTTTAGGTTGTGCTGGGAAGCAGCGCCCCAGCACAGCCAGCCTGGTACTGCATCCCCTGCTTTTCTTCCTTGTCTTCTGCACTGAAGTGCCTGCTTCCCCGGAGAAAAACCTCTCTCCGTGTTTTCCCTCCTGACAGTGGGGCCTTCCCGCCCCGGTAGCAGTAAAGCGACTGAACCGTGGAGAGTGGTGCAGGGCTGCAGCACCCACAGTTGCCTTCATGGGCACAGCACAAACCTCTTGCGGATGTGCTGATTGTCAGTTTGTCCTTCAGCAGCTGAGGGAAACGGCATCGAGTCCACTCCTCTCACTGATGAGGCTTCTCTGCTGCATGGAGCTGTTCAAGCAGGACAGGCACTGCAGCTGGTCCTTCACAAACCACCTGTGTCTGACTTGTGGCAGAAAGCTCTTCCCTCACTCCTATTTCTCTTTCTGCTAGGATAAAGAACAGCATTGGTTTCCAGCACTGCCTCAGACAAAACGCTTGAGGGTCTTACAAGGTTTTCTTGGTTTTGGCATGCTACTTCCTTCTCCTGTCTGGAGGATTTAGAGCTTTGCCCTGGGGCAAGGAATCTCCCTGTGCCCTCTCCTCCCTCTCTTACCACTTCCTAAATCCAGGCTCATCTCTGCAAACCCACGGGACAGTGATGGGGAACAAAGGATGGAGGAGTTAATGTCACTGACGTAAAACCAAAGTGTATTTCAGTGTTTGTTTAGTACTTCACAAACTATAAACCACTCTGCGGGGGTGCTGGAAATAGAGATGAATCAGTAACGTCACAGAGATCGTTGTTGGGTCTGGTGGGTCTGTGAGAACCCTCTTCCACACAGGAAGCCGTGTTGCCACACAGCAGCTCTGCCCTGGGCTGGACATGGTGCTGTGTGTACCATGGATCATTTCTGGTAATGACCACTTCAGTGCAGAAACAGTGGTCAAATATTTATTAGTTTATGGATCCAGAACCAAGCGCATTCCGATGACACGGTCACATGCCTTTCTAGTGATCTGCACTGCTTGAAATCCAGGATACAGTGATGCACTAAGTCGGAAAATAAAGAAGGATCCAATGAACAAAAACATGCAACCCCTAGGAAACACTTCTGGGGCTGAGCCCACCTATTTGGGACAATAAATTCTCTCTATTTGCTGTCAATCCATGGGCCTGCCAAACTTTCTGGTACCTTGAAATCTGTTTTCTGGAGAAAAACATCTCATCACATCCTACAACCTCACTGTTGACTCATAATTATAGTGAAGTGTAGTTGCACCCTATGGCTGAAAGGCAAAGAAAGGAACCATCTCTTCAAGCCCAGGAGTAATACGGAAAACTTCTGTGTCCCAGAAAATGGTATGTAGGTTGAAGAAAGGAGAATGGGAAGGCAGGAAAAGAATTAAGGAAAAAAGAGAAAACAGAAACAACAGCATTACATTCACATCAGTATGTCCACTAGACTTTGATGGTCCATCTTTGAATTCTTTCAGGTAGTTTTTGAACCAGTTTAAACTTCTGACTTTCACTTGGGGCAGTGGCAGTGAGTTACACAGGCAAATGGTGCACAAAAAAGGTGAAAAACATTGCCAGCTCCAGTGAGCTCATTCAGGCAACAGCCTCAGAACACATCACTGGGTGAAAAGGCTCTTCTATTTCACACCTGCAGTCTCATAAATACAGGGTTTTTTGCCTACTTCTTGTGTTACAGGACAAACTGAAAAATCATTCCCTGTTCACTGCAGATCCGCAGCATATTCCCCTTCAGTTGTCTTCTTTTCAAGTGCAATGGGCCTCATCTGTTCTTCTCTCCTGCTGCTACAGCCATTTTCAATGTGTCACCTTAGAGTTCCATAGTCCTGAAGGGAAAAGAGAGCAATGGGATGAGTAAGACTGCAAGTGGATTCAACATAGTACCACATTAGTAAAGTACACTGCGGCACAACTGCATTTTCTTAATACCTTCTATTATCCTCCTGGCCTTTTTGGTCTCTGCAGGACACTGTGTTGGAGGAGGGAGAACAGTTTTAGGAAGGTCTCTGGGGTTTACTGCCACAGTCTGATGAAACCATGAAGGAAGAATAGGCAAAGCTTCAGCAGCTTGGAGAACAGCAGTGTCTAAGGGTGGAGAGAATTCTGTTCTAGGAAGACATTTGGGTGAGATTCACAAAGGGAAGGAGTTAAAAACTAAATGAAGCCTCTTTGGTTTGAGCTAAGGTAGGGGCTGAACACCAGAGCTGGAGTGGCAATCAAAAGCTCAAGTGCGCCTCAGGCTCCTCCACAGGCCTTGAGTAAAAGCTGCCATCCCAAATCGACCTGTCTAGACTATTGCTGCTAGAGCACGGCTGGGGCCAAAGAGTAAGGAGTCAGGAGTCTCAAATCACAAGTTACATTTGCATTTCTTTGCTTGTAAATGAAGTGTACTTGATAGGGAATTTCTAGGACAATAAGCATGGCTGTCTTACAGCACAGTGTAACTAAACCCTCATACTCAGAAACCACGAGTAGAGCCCTCAAAAAACTCTTAGGGTTGGTATAAACTTGATATAACACAGTATCTTAGACTAAATATTTTGAACTGCATTTATTTGCTAACCATCCTTCAGAATTCAGGGGTCAAGCAGTTCAATATCTTTCTGAAACCCTGTGGACTACCAGGGTATTTCCTGTCTTTCTTCCTTTAAAATGAAAAGTGTGAGTCTCAAATAATTGCAGGAGTTGCAGCTGTAAAAGGGAAGGATTGCTCTGAGAGCACTGTCACCATAGCCAGTGACGCTACAGACGGTTTTCTGGGAAGTGCAGGACTAGGCCATTCCTCGGCCTTCTGGGAAACACAAGTTGCTGATTCCTCCTTCCGGTTTTGTTTCATGAGGACTTCTCTTTTGTGTCTGAAGCCTGTGTTTTCCACCCCTGAAGGTGGTGACAGTGTCAGCCTGAGATCTGGGGAACAGCAGTAGGCTCCCAGCAGGTAATGAGGCACCCCAGTCTATGTTCATTAGCTCTGTCTTCTCTGGCACAACAATGGGTTTTTTCCTAAGGGCCGGCATCCCTTTAAGCTGCGACAATGATGTACTTTAAACAAGCATAGTTCCTGTCACTATGATATGGCCCCTCAGCCCAATACCCAGGACAACCATCCGTCTGTCTAGGGCTCCTTCTCTGGAGCAAATGAAGCTGTGGCTCCATCCCCATCCCAGGACATCGCCCTCTGGGAAGGCCAGCTGAAGCTACCCTCATCATTCAGACAGCTTTCCTACTGTTCCTTACCCCTCCCCAGCCCCACAGGATGAGGAGTTTGTTTCCAGTTCCTCTCTGTAGCAGACAGATTTTGAGGAGCACGAGGTGGGATGAATTCTGTAGTTACACATGCTCTGCACCCTCTACAAATGGGCAGAGTGAGAAACCCAGAACAAAACAAAGGGCCTGCAACTGGTTTCTCGACAGACAGACCTGCAGTCTTGCAGAACAAAACTCCTCTCCCTGCCCTCTCAGTCAAACCCCAGCTTCCTCACTCAGCTCAAACTTTCCTTTGTACAGTCAGAGTGACCTCTCACCCGGGGCTTGCCTGCCCAATTTGTAAGCCCTTTAATAATGGTAATCCATTATCCTGCTTTGCACATCAAAACACATACAGGCTCCTCCCAAACAAGAGGACTTGGCAGATGAGCCGTGGGTAAAAAGCACAGTAGTTTATACAAATTATGCTGTTCAAAGGTGTCATTTCTCTTTCTCCTTAGCAGAAGGAAAAGATTTATTCCCATCCAAATGTTACAGAAGCGGTGTTTATAATTAATCACTGCAGTATTATGTTTATCCAGGCACAAGACCACTCTGCTCTGGAGGTACCACGTACTAAGGATGCAGCTGGCAAAGCCTCAGTGTGTCCCAGTGCCTCTCCAAGACCAGGGCCTGGAGATGGGAGCTGGGTCAACTTTTCCCTCGCTGCAACATTGCCTGTGGTTGTCTGCACTGCATCATAGTCCTTTGTCAGGGCTGTGTTTTGTTCCTCTCTAAAGGGAGCTCGTGCTTTCTGTGATTACGCAGCATCTCACACAAGAAGTCTCTAATTTGAGCTGAGGATTGTCGAAGTGTCTGCAGTAAATTCTTCATGGAGAAAACGAAATAATTGTAATGTGTCCCAGCTTCTCTTAGAGATGATGGGTTCTGGTACCATTGTGGAGGGGGGCAGTGAGTTTGTACTACACTTTGCAGTCCCTCAGGAGCCACAAATGAAGTTTATGAGAGTTCCTTCACTCCCGGGACTGCAGGAGGTACAGGCAGTGCACGCAGTGGATGTGCTGTACCCTGCCCAGAAGTGGGAAGGATTGTCACTGCAAACACGTGGGCCCTGCTGCACCGTCCCTCTTCACGGGGCCACTTCCACTGACACAGCTCGTCACGGCCACAGAGAACCTGCTGGCATCTTTTAGATCTATGTAAAGTCTGGTGTTAATGAATTCAGCAGCTTCTTCTTGAAAACCTTTATTGGGTGACTTTCACACTGCCCCCACAGAGCCCTGTTCCTTGAAGTCAATGGGAGATCTGGGTGTGGTGAAAAGTCAAGATCAGACCTGTAAATCAGATGATAAAGAGAATGAATCAGTAGGAAACGCTTTTGGGGAGCAACATATTTCTCTTCCGTCAATTAAAAGCACAGGGAATGGCCCAGAAAGAGCTTCCCTCTGACACGTAAGGGACTATATTTCAACAGCATGATGATCTAATAGGGCTTTGTGGTAGATTGAGGACATAAAAGCACACTTGTGCTAAATACCTTGTTCAGGCCATCTAACAAAATCCATTTCTAAAGAAGGATATGCAAATCTGCGTGGTTTTTCCAAGGATTCATTGAGACCACTTGTGCAGTATTTGCATATCCCATGGCAGAGCCCAGTCCCCAGCAAATTGATGGGCCAAAAATGTTTGATGTGGCTATTCAGGCTCAGCCCTAGGGAACATATTCTGCTGTGTCCAAATCTCTTAGGTACTCTGAAAGGCTCCCTTATGCACTGGCTCCTCCTGAAACATCCGTGGCAGCTCACTGTGAAATTATGTGCCACTTCTGTCCTTTTGGTTGCTGAGTTTATTTAATTAATGTTATTCCAACTTTCTTCCTGACTTTCTTCTTCCTCCATTGTTTCATAAGACAGTGGTACCTAGCTTTCTGTGGGTCATAAGTCATCAAAAGGTTGCCTCTGACATCATTGCAAATAAAATAAAACTGCATGGAAACAAGCCCGTGCATGTGGAGAGGCCAGGTGGAAGAGGCAGAAAGGGCAAGCGATCGTGCCAGCTTTCACTGCCAGCAGCTGCAGTGCTTCTGGTGCCGCGCTCAGGTGAGCTGTGCTGGCACAAAGTGAATCTCGGGCTTTGTCCCCCGAGGATGAGGTGGGCTTCCGTGGAAACACAGACTGGGAAATGCAGTTGCCAGCGCTGGACATCACTGCTGCCATTGTCTGTGCTCACAGCATTTCCTGGGGCACTCCCTTGCCCCTGCATCGTGGCTCTGCTTCTGCCGCCACCCCGTCCTGGCTCTCTCTGTGCTTCTGGGGCAGTGTTTGGGAGCTGAGTGCCTTTTCGTGGGCTGTTCCATCTCGTTGCCTGCATCATGAACAACAGCGGAGCTAATAAAAGAACTTCTGAGTGCTCTGCAGATGGAAGATGTCATACTGGGAAAATCAATGCGCAGATCTGCCCTTTGATGGAATCTAGCTGCAGGCAGATGCTTTCATGTGAAGCAGCATCTTCCCAGACAGATTATTTCCTCGCTCACATTGTGTACAGACGTGCAACTCCTGGCATAAGCAGCTTTGTGCTGCAGCACTTTGCTAAACACAACTAGAGTTCCTTCCTCATCCAGGCCTCTTCCCTTTAGGGGTGTTTTGGGATGGACAAGAGAGAAAACAGATTGAGAGTGACCGTGTGACTGGGTAAATGTAGTCCGAGGAACAACAAGTGGCAGTGCACCAGGGGATCACAGGAGAGCTTCAGTGACCCCTCCAGCCAGCCCCAGCACAGTGCACAATAAGGTAAAGGAGATGAGAGAGCAAATATCTGGCACATCCAGTTGATCAGAAGAAAAGGCAGGAAGTTGGTCTGTCAGCATTTCCATCTCATTTCCTCAGCATCTTTAAAGTGGAAAAAGAAAGGTACAGCCACCTCCATTGCAAGGAGCAAAATCACAAGGATCAGCTGGGAGCTCTGTTCAGGCAGCTGTGCAGAAATTGTCTGGAGTTCTCAGCAGACAAGGAGACACATTGGAACATGTTGTGATACTTTGTTCTATTACTCAGTAATGCATTTGTACCTAGAAACAGCATGAAACTCCCAACAGGACAAGCGTCCCACATGCCAAACTCCAAAGAACCTCCATAAACAGAGAAAAGGTTCCCTTTATCCATACACTTCTCATATCACACACTGAAACCACAATAAACCCAACCCGTGAACTTGTTACATTTTTATGAGCCTACATTTGGGACAGGTGGTTCTTTTTAGTGAGATTTTGTTTGGTATCCAACAACTAAAACTAAAAATAGTAAAGTGCCACCTAATCTAACCTTGCGTGACTCAGCTACTTTCTCCCAGCTCTATTTGGTTTTTATCTCAATGTCAATTATTGACTATTAACAGCCTTCCACAAGACAACTTCTAGCCAGGTCCAAGGTGAGCACAGGAAAACGCAGTGGAGTGTGAGGGCTTGTGAACTTTGAGACCTGAGCTGACACAACCTCCTGGAGCACCTCCCCACCCCTTCTGCTTTTGTAACCCCCTCCCTTGCACCCATAGTTGTCTTAAACACACCTTGTGGCAATATAAGAAGTCATTTATTTACATGGAAAAGCAGCACTGGAATAGTGCCAGTGTGTTCTGCCTTTGGTAGGAAAAGCAAGTGGGTTTTGTCCTTTAAAAAAAAGTTTGGGGGTTTTTTTTAAGCTTTTCTGTCTTATCTTACAACTCCTCACAAGTTTTTTCCCTCCTTCACAGCCCCCAGCAAGCTGGTTTCCACCAGAAGGGGTAACCGTGCCTTTCCCATAGCCTCAGCTCTGGCTCTGCTACACATGCACGAGAGGGATGGCTAAAGAAGGACAGGCAGAGTGAAATTTCACTCAAAGTAGTTTCATTCAGCCATCCCCAGGCTTCCCTCTAAGTCTTGCTAAAATTTACTATTTGGTAACTCTGGTTGTGAGGCACAGCACTATCTGTCTATTATCTATCTATCTATCTATCTATCTATCTATCTATCTATCTATCTATCTATTTATCTCTCTGTGAAATAGTCTGTCCATTTTTTCTACACAGCACTTCAGTGACTTCCTCATAACAGTTTGGTCTCTTAATTGTTCTGCTGTTCATTCTTCCAAAGTGCAGAAAGGTTATTCCACTTCAGATCTCAGCGTTAATGGCAGACAAAAGGAAGTGGGTGTGAAGTAGCTTATATGTGCACTGTGAAAACCTGGTGCCCTTTCTATTTATAGCCCCGCTTGAACTTTCATTCATTTAGTTGCTATTTCTGTACGGCAAACATTCCATCTCCTGGGGAAAGTACGTTAGCAGTGCAGGTGAGCAGAAGGGAAAACACATCTGTCATTCAGGCAAATACTGAAGGGCCGAGAAACCACTGCCATTCCCAGAAAGCATACAGAACCAAAGTGATACTGAAGGGAAGCTCACTCATTCAGCTAACAGGCACAGCAGTGCTTTGAGGTAAACCCAAATCTTTTATTGACTTCGTTTCTTTTATTCCATTTCAAATCAGAGGAATTGTTAATGTATCTGTTCTCAGTGGCATAGGTTGGATAAAATGAACACCCTTGGTCACTTATCCCATGGATTGTTTTCTGGCAGGGAGCTGGCTGACAAGCACTAAAAAACCTCAGGGGGCTTTCTAGTGCTGGCCAAGGGGGTTTCCTTAGCTGCTCAGTGTCTCACATCTGTCTGTTGTAGAAATGGTTTGTTCTCACCTCCCTTTCCCTTTTGTATCCAATATGAGCTCTACCCACCAATGCAGACCTTGTGCACACTCCAGTGAATCTCTTTGTGGATTTCACTGAAGTTTATCCACTGAACAGGTAAACAGTCTGGCCATTGGCTTCAATCAATGCAAACTGATGAAGGAAAATTCTGCACATGGCCTGGCGTAGCCTATACTTCAAGGTGTTCCACGAGGCACATGTGCAAGGCAGCAGAAGGAAGTTCATTATGAATTGGGAGTTCAGTAGTACTGCAGAGCAAGCTGGGAGAGGGAACTGCACACATGGGATCTCACCAGTGCTTGAGGCAAGCATTTCCAGAGAACCATTTGCTAGCCTGAACCCCACGGAATTAGTGAGAATCCAAGAGACTTGGCATGCGTAACAGTGTGACAAGTTACAGATAAAGATATTTAGAACAAGGACATTAGACAAACAGATCCAGATACTTAAAGATCCTTTTCTTCCAGCAAGAATTAAGGGTCTTGCTATCTTTGACGGTCTGGCCCTTCTCCCACAATTGAGAGACAACCAGACATGTTCTAATGTAACTTCATGCTTCAAATCACATGAGGCTGCCATATATTTTCTGTGTGAAGCTCTTAGAAAGGCTAAAAAAGAAAAGAAAAAAAAAAGAAATATATGTCTGCTTTCCTAATTTGTTATATTTGCTGTCTCTCCCTTGGAGAACAGAGAAGTCAGTAGGAAAACATATCCCTTAGAAACTTCCCGGATGTGAGTGAAGGGTTTGATTCATTGCTAATAAAGAAAAGCAGAAGCTGTCAGCCAATTCACCAATTCATCGAGGGACTCCTTAGGGTAATTGGGATAGGTACCAGCATCGGTTGCAAGCATCTTCCCTTCCTACGGGAGAGGCACCACGTGCTGTGTTTTTCCCTCACCTAGTCCTGCCTACTCATACTCACGGGTCTTTGTTTACCCATGCTGCCTTTACCGAGTTGGACTGACCACTTCAGCCAATGCTGTAGCACAAGGGGCACTGGCTGCTGCTGAAGGTCTCCCTCCAGCTCTGGGGAAACCTTCACCTGAAGTGTGAGCCCCTGCTCTGCAGCCAGGTACCTCTGGTCTTTATTTCAGTCAGGGATTTGTGGGACACGTGCTGGGCCTGTTGTATCAGCATCAGGCTGCTTGGTTTGGAGTCCTTCCAGAACTTCTCCGGGTGTCACTGGCATGAGGATTTAGGTGCCCTTTCACCCAGCACCTATCCCCAACTCCTACTCGCCATCCGTCTCCTTGCATCCCACTCCTGCCAAGTGGTTTCTGCACCTCAGCTGGGCCAAGGAGGAATCCACATCAAGAAACTCCCCTCACCCCTCCTACCTTACCCCAGGGTTTGGGCTACAGCTGCCAAAATTTGCTAGTCAGTGAATTAAATTACTACTATTGATATACATCTTTTCTTCTGGTTAGGGAGGCAAATTGAGAATTCTTGTCCTAGTCCTGATAGATCCTGAGGACACAGATGGAAATGGTACTCACTTCAAGCTGCTAGGTGTTTAACAAAAACAGAAGTTGAACACACTCAGTGATTTTGACCCAGAGGAGCTGCTTTCTGTTTAGTACAGGGAAGGTATCCCAGTCATTCCATGGGATGGAATGGATGTGGTCAGTTCCCATGACCACTGGAAACAGTGGAGCCACGAGTCTCATTTTGAAGAAAACAGAGAACCCGTTACTTTGGCCTCCCTCTAATTGCACCTGAGTTTACCTGAAGAGGTAGATGGAATAATAAAAGAGAATTTCCTTAATCCTTCTCTGCATTTGGTTTGCAGAAACAAAGAACTTTGCAAGCTGGTTGTTCATCAGGCATGGTGCTTTCCCTCCGTTTGGGGGTTAAGATCTGAGGGCAGCGGCAAGCGTTGAGGAGAGTCCTGTGACTATGAAGGAAGATGCGTGTATTGATACTGACATCTCCCCTGGCTTGAGCAATCCTGGACGTGGGGCGAGGTCATTCACACTTTCATGTGCTAGCCAGCAAGCTGGATTCTCACACCCTTATCTTTTATACTGGCTAAGGCGTCGCTCTGTTTTCTCTTCTATCTGCATAACCAGGTGTTGAGCAACTGGAATGTCATTCCAGAAATTCTGACTGGCTTGGGTGTGTGCTGCTCGCAGGAATTACTTCTGGGAATCACTTTGGAGGTCCAAACAATATGGTTTTCAAAAATTATGTTACTGTACAGTGTGCATTTAAATGAATTACATAATTTAGCCAAGCACGATCCCTCTGTTGCAGAGTAGCAGACTCCTCCGCCTGCTGTTTCAGAGGGTGATCCAGCTCCTGGGGGCTGTGTGCTATTTACATAGTTATAATGTTTGTTTATACTGCCTGTATGTGCCAGCAGGGAATTAAGATTTATTTCATATTTTCTGTTGTTTCAAAATTGTAGCAGCACTCTTCATCCTCTCGCAGCCCCACATCTTCGTAATTCAGCCCCATCATTCATTTCACTCAGCTACGATCAGGACACATTCCCAAATGGAAGTGACACATATTCCCAAATGGAAGTGACACTGCAGCAGGCACAGAATTTGGGAGGGAGCAACTTTCAACACAGCTCAACACCATTTTCTATGGCTCTGGGCAACACTCTGGCCTCCAGAGCAAAAGGATGATCAGAGTGAGAACAGGAAGGTTTGGCGAGCCAGGGAGCTGCCTCCTGGTGAGCCCTGACCTCAGGGGGACACATATGGGGGAATCCCCTGCCAGTGGCCACAGTCAGGGCAGGCTCTGGCCAGAGGGGAGGGCAGGATAAACCACACATCCCTCTGAGCACCACAGTGGCACCAGAGCCCCCCAGACAGCATCCTCGAGCAGCCAGGTCTGTGTTGTGTGTTGTTGCTTCATCGTGTGGAGTTGGCGCTGACAGCTCAAGGGTCAGGACACAGGGAAGTGTCTCCTGAAGGAATTACCCTCCACACTTTCGCTGGCAGGGAGTGGGCAGCACAAAGCTATTTGCTATAGAAACTAACGGCTAAGTCCTGTTTGTACATACAGAGCTCTATTGGCTGCTACCTGATGGCCCTAGGGTACAGCTGGCCTTGGATTTTCAATATGGTCCAAAGCTTGTTTGCCTAGAGACAGTCAAGGGCATTTCAGTGAGGCTATGACAGAAGAGAAACAGGGCCTTGAGAAGGCATCGTTAATATTCTCGTCGCAAGCCAGCTACCGATGAGACAGCTGCTCTGAGTCACGGGAACTGACCAAAGCTGCAGAATGTGAAAGAAGTCAATTCCGCACCTGTGTGCAGCACACCAGGCTGCAGCAGTTTTTGTAAAGGCTGGGATTTCCATTGCACCTCGGTGCTTCAGGGCTCCCTGAGGGTTCGGAGACATCGTGCCGTCCTTGATGCTTGAGCTCCCTTTCAGTTAGGTACAGTGACTGACCAAGGCCCTCCTGGACGTCTCCTGAGGTTTTGCACAGAGAGCAATGACAAGCTGAGCTCACACCTCCTTCCAGACCATGGCTACTCACACAGCATTTATGCAGGGAATTATGCTAGAATTGGTGGCACAACTTTTTGGTATCTGGAAATTTGTCCTCTCCAGAGCTTTTACAATCAAAGATAAATTCAGCTGTGATGTTAAGGAAAGCTGCCCATTAGAAACTTTGCCTGGCAATTGTACCTGGTGCAGCTGGGATATGTTCTTAGCTCACTGTACAACCACATTTCAGCTGTGCATTATGCAACTGCTATTAGCATTAATGAGTTACAAGGCTCATATACTGATACTGTTCCTAGAAACAGGCTGCCCAGGGATGCACTCCCTTGGATTAGTTCGGGGAGTTAGATGGAGTAGAGGAGCCCTGTGTCCTTTGGTCCTCTATTGGATACCTGGATCCAAACCCAGACAAGGGTCTGATCTTCAGCTGTGGATTTCAAAAGTTTAAAAAAAAAAAAAGCTGCCTCTGTGGTCAAATTTGGATTCTGGTTGGAAATAATGTCTCCCAAATGCTTATGAGTTTGATATCCAGCCTGATGTAAGGACTGAGGGAACAAATTGAAAAGCAACTATTTAAAACCTACTAATTAAAATCAAAATAAAAATCAAAATAAAATTCATCCCCAGACCATGAAGGTAACCTACAATGGAAATCTCATTAAATTCTTATTTTGAGTAAGATGAAAATAACTGTCCAATGCTAACATTTCTGGTACTGGTATATAGAAAATACACTTAGAGGAAGGCAGGAAGATCTGCAAGGGCTGTGAGTGCAGCTTAACCCCAATAGACCACTGAAGTCAAGAAATGGGCACTGGTTTCTAGTGACTGAATTTCTTACTTGGTTTTGGGCTAGCAAAGTAAACCCCAGTTTTCTGGGGCTGACAGGAATGGAGTTTGGGTCTCAGTTTTGTGTTGTCTCTGCAAAGGCTGTGCTTGCTCTCACCAAGGACTATTTGCATGTCCAGGCTAGGCAGTGGTGCAGCCATGGACTCAGCACACAAACTGGTTCTGACTTTGCTGGTGCAAAACTCAAACACCTTTAATTACCTGTCGAAAATCCTGGCCAAGGCTTGAGATTTGTGATCTGCTTGGATGTGGCGCTTCCTATCGTGTTCCCTGGCAGCTGTACGGGGCTTCCTTGGGAGCCTGGAGGAAGGCAGGGAGAAGATGGTAGGTGCAGTTGAAAGGCAGCCGGATCAAAGGCGCGTGATTAGCATCAGGACAGGGTGTCTGAGCGCAGCCTTCCCCGGGTGGCACCCAGAGCTGGGTCACTCCTTTGTTTGCGCGAAGCCTCGCGGGTAAGGGGCAGCCTGTGCATGGGGCACACATCAAACAGGCACAGGCGGGAGCCCAGGCCGGCCACGTGGCTGGGACCAGCAAGATGCCACTGGAGATTCCCAGGTCGCTCTTGGCCAAACACGAGACCTGAACGACTGGTGGGAGGTGGGCAGGTAACCAGGGAATAAAAGCCGGGGTTCTCAAGCACATAAAGAGTAGAAACCACAGAGCAGCCACGCTTGCTCTGGAAAATGGCACCACACTTTTGGGGCAAACAGCTGGCCAGATGCTCAGGCTTGAAAGGCAGTGACTCAGAGCCAGTACCAGCCTCAGATTTGCCGTCTTGCGCCAAAAAGCCACGACATCCTCAAAGCTGTCAGAGAGAGGTATCGAGGAGAAAATGGCCCTGTTGTATCTCTGTTGTCTGCATGCCAGGCTGCAGTGCTGAGCCTAATGCTGACCTGTGGATATGGATCAGGAAGAGCTTGAGTAAAGTAAACTATTATTCCAGAGTAAACTGGGAACAAGGAAGAAGTCTGCAGACTTCATTCACGCGTTCTCACGGTGTTTTGCAAACCTGAGCATTCCTGTTCTGTAGCCAGACGGCAGAAGCACATTTATCTGTGTACACATAACTTGGTCTGTGCCACCCAAGGACCCTGCTCTGTTTTGGGATGTCTACAGAGATTTAAGGATGAAGGAATAGCCAGGGGAGTCTTTCAAGCACCACAGCAGGCTAGGCACTCAGGGGTTCACAGAGGGCTGTCTGCCACATCATGTTGTAGGTTCTTAGAGGAGACTCCCTGAGTACACCCACTGCTTCTTGCCTGTTCCCCTTGGGTTAGGAGAAACATCTTCCAAAAGCCATGCTGTAAGCATGGCCCCCCAGGTCAGCCTTTTCCCAATTACCTGCTTTAGGCCCTGTAGTGATAACAGTCTCTTCTAGGTTGATATTTAGCTGTTATTATAAACATGTTGTCAGCCTCAGTCACATTCTGTCACTGTTGGTGTCACCGACTGCTCCGCTTTAGGGGGGTTAGGGCTGGACCACTGCAAGCATGGAGGGGACTCTGCCCTCCATCAGCACCTCTGCCAAAGCTGATCACCAGAGCATTTAGTGGACACCCAGCCATTTCTGTACCTGGCACTCCCTGTGCAGAGCCTGTTCTGAGTTGCAGCTTTGAGTTTTCCAACCTGCGGTGTCAATATGGGGATCCCAGTATTGGAAAGCCCTACCACCCCTGTTAACTTCAGGCAGCTCTTCACAGGACTCTCTTCCCTAAACTTTGCCCATTTCTTGAACTTAAAGTCTCACAGTATCACCAGTTTGGGGCCTGAGCAAAGGCCCTTGCTTAAAAAGCAAGTGCCCTGTGACTAAGCAATCAGCTGCAGTTTTGGAGTGAAGGTGTTTTGAAGATTAGGACATGTTTGGCTACACAGAACAAAGCGAAGTGTCTCCTCACTCACGGACTTAGCACTTACAGAGCTGCATGTGGCAAATTCTTTTGCTTTGTGTCTCTTGTTTTCTCTTTCATGGTAATAACTGGGCATGAGCTTGTGGGTTTCCTTGTTTGTTTTTAAAGGCAGTGGATGAAGTTGGCAAAGGTTTTCAGTTTAGGAGGTGAGAGCCTATTGGTTTAGCTCTGAATAAGGGGATTATAGAGTCAGAAACACGGGGAAACCCTGTTCTGGTAGGTCTTGTACACATTCCTTCGGATTTGTTTTGGCATCTCTCCCAAACCAATGGTGATTTATGTAAGATGCTGTGAGAGAATGGCAGGAGTGTGAGTATACATCTGCCTTTGGGTAAGAAGGGAAAATATGCTTGCTATTTCGTGCAAGCTCGCTCAGGGGGAGAAAAAAGGGCAGGCAGCCGTAATGCCGAGTGTTAAGGCAGGTGTTGTCATCCTGAGGAAACCAGGATGCTTTCTCATATTAGCAGTGCCTCCTCCTCTCATTTTCAGGTGAACAACTCAAAAAAATTCAGCTTGACAGTGCCTGAAACTGTAAGAGCTTTGGGAAAGCCGTCCAGTATCATAGCTCAAAACTACAGTGCTTAGGAACACCTTGGGTTTGCAGGGATGGCAAGGCTGAGGCTGGGATCACCCAGGCCATTCCAGCTGTAGCAGATGAAGAGGCTTCTGCCCCTGTCACTCAGCCCTGTCCCACTCGGGTGGAGGATGCTGGTTCTCACCAAACTATTCCCTTGGGGCTGATCCCTGTTCTTGGCTCTAGGAGGAAGCAGGCTGAAATCAGCTTTTCATCAATTTCATTCACAGTCAGGAGCCTGTCTCTCCTCTTCTGTGGCCACATCCCACTCCCCTCATTTCTCCATCCACCTTCCTCGAGGAGTGAATGTTGCCTTGCATGGTGAAGGTGTTCCCCTCTTCGTGGGCCTGTGAGTTATATCCCACATAATAATAATCTCTGCTAGATTCTGTTTACTGCCCAAACTGTCCCTGTCCCAAAACACAGCTTTCATGGATTCCATTTTCATCCCTTTCATCATTTTTAGGAGGGAAGTACCAAACTGCCCCCCCAAAAAATAGGCAGAGACTAAAGACTATACTGCTTCCTCTTCTTGCTTACCCTATGAATGAGCAGTGATTCTGCTGATCCAAACCTCTTCCAAATTGCCAGACCCATCAATTTTGTCTTTTTAATTGCATCGGCTGTGCATAAAGATCCTTTGGAGCACACTGGAGTCAGAGATGGTGGCAGTACCTCCTGGGCTGTGAACTGCAGCCAGCCCACCTCTTTTTGTGCAGGAAGTCAGTGTCCTCTGTGCCCAGCAATCCCCCAGCACCTCCCGCAAGGGTGACAGATCTCTGCAAAGCCCAGGTGAAGACTGCCACCTACTGAGTCCCCAGAGCTGGCTCTGGGGACACCTGACTGTGCCTTTGAGGTTTCCCAGCTGGCACACTGCTGGAGGGGAGGATCTTGGTCAGGATCCCTTGGATTTGAAATTTTCACAAGCAGCATCAATGTCTTGCACTGTGTTTATATTTAGACACATTGAGTTTGGATAGCAGGACTTTGGGATGAGTTTGCTCCGTGCAGTGCTTTCTTTTAAGGAAGAATCACCTTCGAAAGCACCCCAAGGATGTTTCTGTCTATTACCTGTTCACAGCACGGGGCTCCCCCAGGAGCTATTGAAAGCTGCTGCTGCTGGGAACCGCTCAATTCAGTTTGGTGCCTGTCCATTCAGTGGGTAAATATGGACACAGTGTTAATTTCTACAGATAATTCAATACTTCAGTGCCCACTGAAATGAAAAAGACCTGAAGGGATGGACTGACTGTGTTTAGCAGCAGAAATTTAGCAGCAGAAGTCTCTAACAGGAGTGGTACTAGAGGCCAGATTTACTAGAATTAAAGCAATTAAGATCCGATTGTATAATGAATGAATTGGAGATCACCGCAAAGCTGTGAGTTTCCCACCCTTGATTCAAGTTGCAAAGACCTGGGATCATCTCGTTTAGGCATCTCTTGCAAGTACAATTTATCGTGCTGTTGCTGGGAGGATTATGATAAGGGAACAAAGCTGCAGAGTTAATTAATTAATGGAAGTCGGCAGTGGGTGGGGAGGTTCAGAGGCCACAGAGTTCTCCGTCTGCCTTTCGCAGGGCTCTCGTTGCCCTGGAATGTGCTCGTGGCTGCTGCTGTGAGGTGGGATCAGCTTTGATGTGCAGTCACAGGCCTGCTCACAGCCAGTGGGTGTGTTAGCGCTCCGCTGTCAGGCTTGATGGCAGCAGCAATTAAACCCCATTTCTGTAGGAGAGAGCCTCGAAACAAGAGAAGCCAACACCCCAAAAATCGCATGCCATGGCCTGCGCTGGGCTCTCGGGGTGGCTGGAAGGGTCTCGTTCTGCAGCTGTCGTTCACTGGGGGAAAACACACCACTGCTCTTTGTATAAAGATAACGTGTTCAGGAAAAGATTGTTTTCCTTGTTTTATCCAGTGCCTGTTTTTAATCAGTAATTGAGCAAGCCCAGATGAGTTTTAGATTTAGATGAATGGGAAGTTTAGTTTAGTCTGACTACCTGCTGACACAGACAAGGCTGCAGAGCTCTGAGTGACAGCACTGAAAGGGAATGAAAGTGAGGTACTGCCTTCAAAAACTTCAAACACATCCCTTTATCACAGTGTGATTCAAGGCATCACTCAGCAAGTTGCTACAGGTGTAAGTTATCATCTGAATACCAAGCACATTCCAATAACTGCCTCTGAAACCGGGAGAATACATTTCGCAGTATTGGTCAATAGTACATCCTTCCCCTTTTGAACAGATGGGAGAACTTTTCTTAGCAGAGATGATAGTCCTGGGATCCTCTGCAAGTTCAGGGAACTAGCAGCAGTGTCTAGCAAGAAGAGCTCAGCATTTAAATATGTGCCTAGTTGTTTGGAAAAAGAAACATAGAATATTTGCAAAAGCTCCAGCAATCCAATGAGGAGTCTGGAGTTCCAGAGGCAGAGGGGAGCCATGGCAGCTGCTTCCTCACATGTGCGTGTGGACTGCTGTGCTCCCTGCTCCCTTCCAGAACAGTCTCCTTGGATTCAAACCTGAACTGACCAGAGAGGGAACTACGCTGGATGGAACTGCATGAGCACTGCAAGCTCACCTCAGAGAGCCTGCAGGCTCCAGCTCTAGACACCAGTCCAGGGGAACTCTGAAATCATGAGTTCCTGGGGAGCAAGTCCTTTGAACAGGCAGCAAGGGGACAGACAGACAGACAGAGGAGAGCAGATAAGAAAACTGTAGGATAAAGCCTTTCTAAAGCTCAAGCCCATCCTTCCTTCATTCTTGCTCTGATCCCAGTGTTTATGCAAACACTCTGATAAGCCTCAAGAAGCTGAACCGGTTGGCTGCTGCCGTGAGCAGCTGTCAGCGCCCTGTCTGAGGGCACCACTGCTCCCGCAGCAGGGAAGCTCCGTGTGAAACCAAGGGCTGCTGTCACACTCCCGGCCTGTGTTGGCAGCACAAACCAGAGTCAAAGCCAGCGGAACTTTTCTGGTCACCTGATTTATCTACAAGGCTCAGGCAGCTCATCTCAGCTGCAAAGCACCGCTGAAAGAGGTCAAGAGAGCATTTAGCTACAGCTTTATGTTATGGACCACATCAGGCATGTAAAAAATAAATGACTCAAAATATTGCCAAACTAGCAAGACCTGGAAATTCTTAGTTTAATGTGTTGGAAAAGTTTGCATGGATTGTGCATCCATATGGTCAATGCTATGCCAAATATTTTATCTCCTGCCCCACTTAAAATTGAGTGATGCCTGGAATAAAGCTGCCTGCTCATCCCAGTAAAGCTGTGTCTAACATGGCCAATGAGTCCTGGCCATCTGAGGCCTGCGAAGCCCTGGCCAACATCCTCTGGCTCTAGAAGTAGATTGGTGTGAGAAACTTGACCAAGCAGCATTAGCTCTCCAGTGCTTGTCTGCAGGAGCTACTGGAGCCTTGCTTATTCCCCGTAACATACATGGAAAACGTTGAATTCCTTGAGCTTGCCACTAGAGGCAAATTTTCTGCATCAAGGCTCTGTCTGTTCTCCTTCTTCCAATTTATGAATAGCAGAAATCAGCAGCATTCAAACTATGCATCTGGTGGGCGTGAAAGAATGACTCATTAGCTTAATGGAGAGTTATCTGGGCAATAAATGCATGAATAAGGATTGTGACAATGAGTCACCGTTTGATTGTATGCCTCGGTGGCACAGATGCAGGGACCATTTTGCTAGGGATTGGTGTAGGGCGGAGTTCAGGATGGGTTCAGGGGAGGTAGGATGCTTTTCACAGAGCTTAACTAAAGAACTTTAGCTGTAACTCCACATCACAGCCCGGGTAGGCCTTTTGGAGCGACCAACAGTTTTGGTGTCTGTTCTGAGGAGAGCTTTGGGGAGGAGAGCTGTGCATGCCTGCCGAGGTACCTCAGTCGAAATGTTTAGCAGTCATAAGATCCTAAGTCATCAGTTACTCTTTAAAGCTCTGGCCTGGAATTTCTGATGGATGGTAGATGCCAGAAAGTGAAACTGCTCTTATGATCAAATGGATCCTCCCAGTGTGTGAGGGAGTTACAAAACTTCATTGGCACCATTACACAACAAACAATTGCAGCTGGTTTTGGGAGAAGAGTCTCCACCCTGAAGTATGGTCTGTACCACTGCTCCGCTCACGTTTTTCTAGGGACTGGACTGGATTTGCAGGTGCTTCTCTATGTGAGGCCATACAGTAATAGGGGCTGCAGCTGACCTGGCTGAGTTTGTGGGCCTTCTGAAAAGAGGGCAACCAGACTGGTGATGCAGATGTGGATGTAGCACTTCACTCCTGTATGGTTAGGTGATATTTCTTTCCTCAAGCTTACAGCTGGCTTCTGTGAACCCATGTGTGGCCAGTACCAGGGGGCTGGGGTGTCTCCTGCACTGGTGGCGTTCTCCAGAATCCCTGTGCTCCTCACATTAACCCCGTATCATTTATGGGGATCCTTCCCATCATTCTCATCGGTGCAGCGACATCATCTCAGAGGATGATCTTCCCCCAAAGCTCCGACCTACCTGAATCCCAGCAGGGAATAAACAGGCAGCACAATCCCCATGCGACTCCGAGCGCAGGTGTTTGATGTGGCTCGCTTCCCCGGGGCCAGCCAACTTCCCACCCGCCACAGCATCGGAGCAACAGGACAAACAAGCAGTACCTACACAGCAGCCCTGCCAGGTGTTTTGACACCAGGGAGTTGGGGGAGTTCACAGTGGAAAAACAAACACCACCAATTAAAAAATACTCTTCCCTTCTGTCTAACAGCTCTGGAAAAGGCAACGGACTCTCAGTCCAAAGGGCCACGAGAGTATTAGGACTCGGTAATTGCATGAAATCATACGGCCTCCTGATGACAGGACACAGAAGTCTAAGGGCACATTGCTCAACTCCCTTGGCATCTTTCTAGATCTGGAGTGGCTCCTTTTCTAGGGCAGACCTGCCAGGGGTATCTAGCAAGGAAATGGCCAAGCTAATACGGCTTGTTGGAGTGAATGCCTTCAATCCAACCCCAAAATCCATGTCAGCATCTACTTAGAGCAGTGGTCTTAGTGTAAATATCTAATGAGTAAACTTTGCATACAGACACTGATTTTTCCCCTCTGTGGCACATCCCTGCAACATCCAGTGAGACCACAGAGCACTTTTATTTAGAGGACTTAGTAAGTATTTTAGGCTTTGTATAGGAATGCAGGACTGGAAAGTAATTCAGTGCACCAAGTCCGGGCACTGGCATGGCAAACTAACTCCTTATATAATCCTGGTAATTCATTTATCATGCTCCAGTTTAAACCCACTTCAGTTTTCCTGCCGCAGCTTCCCCGGCTGAAGGACCACAGCAGGATGTCAGCGTGCATCCCTGCTGAGTGCTTGCACACCTCTTATTCTCCATTGGACTGTGTATGGACACAAGTTTGGTCCTTAACACATCTCACATCACCTTGCTGGTTTATTATGGACTCAGAACCCCAGAAAATTTGAGCTTAAAAGTTCGGAACTCCCTTCTGAAAAAAAACAAACAAATGAAACAAAACTATACAGGCCACAACAGCCTGTAAATTTTGACACTCCTGCTTATCAGAGATTCCATTCCAGTTCTTCATTCTGGTTTTTTATTAGCCCTATACTTAAAAAAAAATTAAAAATACTCATAGCAAAAAATTAAAATCCTTAATTTCTACCAAGCCAGTAGCTGGTGAAGGTGAAACAGTTTCTGGCTGTTGTGGTGCTTTCCATGAGGCAGTGCCATAAACAGCATTTAATCTCTGGGTGACAGCAGCCACTAACAAGAACCTACAAAGTAACATATCAATTAATGTAAAATTAACTTTTCCTTGTTCCCAGGAATTGTGAACCTAACAGCTTAGTAAATGTTCTGATTTAGAGTTTTGAGTGTAAGTGTAGTGATTCTCCTGTAACAGTCCTGTTCTCCTCTCCAGATTTGATTTTCTAGCTGCTTTATGTCTGTCTTTCATGACGATCCATTGTCCCCTTTGTTTGGCAGATCATGAGCAAATCATCTGTAAGGTTCTTGGTCCATGAAAAGCACAAAGGACACGAAATGCTCTTTTTTTTGGCAATCATTTGGGAAGGTTTCTTTTTTGTTGTTTTTTGGTGGTGGTGGTGGTTTTTCACCTGTCTTTATGTACCACAAGAGACGTTGTGGTTTGTCATTGTAGGATCTTGTTGTTTCTCACTCCTCAAAGGAACAGTGATAACATCAGCAGACTGCTGGGGAACAGCAGCATTTGATGTCTGCCACAGGGCTGGTTGTGTGTCAGGGTACAGCTCTGCTGGGGTCTGTACAGAGGTGCCCACTCATCTCCATGAGGATCAGACCGGGTTCTTTGTTCTTTTCCAAAAGAACGGGACCAAGGAGTGTTTCATGTGACGAACAAGCAGTGCATGGACAAGTCATTTGTTTGTGCACACAGTTGCAAATCAGACACGTGATGGCAGAGGTAATTACGGGTTCAGATCCAGTTGCTATTCAAGTGGGCATTTTCCACTCAGGTTAAGACTTCCCGTGTGATCCAGCGTGAGTCCAGCAGACACGGTCCCATCTACAAGCCCATTTCATTCACCCCTCTGCCCTCCTATGTGCCGCAGAGAGGGAGAGGGATAGGGAGAGAAGGAGAGAGAGGGAGAGCCACTGCTTGTGCCTCGAGCATGTCCCAGAATCTGTAGCTGACCCCAGTAACTTCAGGCTTCTGTGGATGTCAGTCAGGCCCCTCTCTGCGGAGGCTGGTGGGTACACAGCAGCCCCACAGAAGCAGCATAGAGTAAAACAAAACTCAGGGCCCAAGTCTGAGCATCAAGGCCCTTCCCAGAGAAAAAAAAAAGAAAGAGCTCTCCCAGTGCTACGCCCTTCCTTCCCAACCTCTCCCCTAAATCCAGGTTACCCAATTCCAGTATGATTTACCTCACAGCTGCCACTTTGAAATGCTTTCCTCCTGTCATGCTTGGCTACCCTTCACTATTAACCACTCTGTCACATGCCTTGCATCGCATGACTTAATCATCTGAGACTTTGGACTCGATTTACATATATAAACAAATAAAAAAATACACACCTGCAGTTGCTGTGGCCAGCTGGCAGCTGCCTGAGCAGTAGCTGCATTCCTGGACCATGACATTGAACAGGGACACAGATGGGACTTGCACAAAGTGCTCCTCGCTGAGACCCTTTGGCAGCAACCACTGCCTTTGCTCCCTGTGGGCCTGCTCCCATGAAGATGCAGATCCAGCCAGGTGTGCTCCTTCTTGTGCAAGACGCTTGCATCTGCTCCAGCACATGGCCCAGGGAATTCAGCCCGTAGTGAGGGAGTGCTTGGGAGACTCCATGCAGGAACTGAGATGCAGCTCACCCTGATCGTACCCACAGGTAGCACACAGGGCCTGGTCCTGAAACCTCTCTGGCTCCGTTCGACTGCTTGCAGTGGGAAAGGAGAATTGAAAGGGTGGGATGAGGGAACAGGCACATTG
This sequence comes from Pomatostomus ruficeps, assembly GCA_013400735.1. Taxonomy (NCBI): domain Eukaryota; kingdom Metazoa; phylum Chordata; class Aves; order Passeriformes; family Timaliidae; genus Pomatostomus; species Pomatostomus ruficeps. Next base: position 77,169 of record VYZT01008477.1, read on the forward strand.
ATGTCAAACCCTGACTTCCTTTAAATAATCAGCAAACCTCCTTTTGCCTTCTGCATGTGAGCAAAAGCCTCATCCCTGTTGTCTTTATGGTGTGAGCCAGGTGCAGTGGTGGCCCAGGGGACCCGCTTTGTCCCTAGCACCTGCTGGAGCATGGCACCTCAGCTGGAAGCTCACCTGCAGCTTGTTACCACCATGGGCACTGTCAAACATCCCGGTAGTTTTGTTTCGTGTGAAAATGTCAAAGCTTGGCTCCTATCTTGAAAATTTTGACAAAAATAGTTCCTGATATTACAGATCCCAGCTGAAGGTGGCTCAGAGAAAACCAAAAATTTCTGGATAGCTATTGCTCTGGCAGAATCCAGACATTTCTTCTTTTAAGACCTAAGGGAAAGAAAAATGTAGTTAAAGCCCTGCGTTGTCTCAAGGGCACATTAAGTGCTCAGCCCTTTCAGTTGAGGGATTTTGGGTGGGACACGTGAGGAACTAAGGTTCATAAAGGATCGAACATGGTTTTAACAGTTAGCATTTCTTGGCATTGCGTGAAAAGCATTGGTAGCTCCTGTGGCAGGAATGAGAGTGCCCACATGTTTTAAGCCAGGCATGTGTTTAAACACTTGAGTCAATTAAAACTCCAGGGCAGCACAAGTTTCATTAATAATAATCCAATGTTTCACCACAGGATACTCTAATTGTCCCTCATCAGGATCCCAGCGACAGAAGATTAACCTCTTAAGAAGCTCAAATGATAACATTCAAAGCACTGCCCAAAATGATAATGAATTGCCTGTTCATCTTGTAGACTTTGATGATAGCAACCGAAACACATGCACGCTGGGTAGCTGTTTTGGGGGACAGACTTCCCCTGGATGACAACAAATTTTTTGGATAACAATTTATCACGGTTTAGTACGTCGTGATACCTTGCTTTTCCAATTCAATATTCATAAGACCCTTGGGAACTCTGCAACCCAATAATTAAGGCTCTCTGCTCTATTAGGAAATAAGCAGGTAGGAGCAGCACAGCATCGCAGCATAAGCAAGGAAAACCCAGATGATTGATGTGATTTGGGAAATCCCATGTTTGGATGGCCTCGGTGCTTAGTCCCAGGAGGCAGCTCGAAACTTTATCCAACGTGGGCTTCCTTGCCACGTGATAACCATGCAGGAGGCGCTGCCTGTGGAACTGAAAAAGCAAATTAAAGCAACAGAGATCACCAGGAGAGATCAAGACTGTCTCAGAGACACCCAAGGAACGCTTTGTAAGTCAGGATTTGTTCTATTCACCTAACCCATAGCCACCCTAGCCTTCTCTCCACACTCGGCCACTTGTGACTCAAACACCTTTAGCCAGGAACCACGCAGGAAAGATGTCTGGAGCCAGCGTGCAACCACACAAGAGACCAGTGTGTGGAATCAATGGAGCACTCACCGATCGATGGCACCAGGAGAACACCTGGTGTGGTAACAGCTGGAGCTTAGCATCTTAGCAGAGTAATTAACTCTTTCCAAAATTCAGGATAAACACAGGAGCATACGTGACAGAAAGAAGATGAGGAGACAGATGCAGCCTCAGTAGAGGGTGATCATGGGATGTACTCAGAGGGGTTGGCAAATGGTACCCCTTCCATGTACTGGTCAGGCGTGGTTTCCATGTGCTGTGTCACCCTGAGTCAAGAGGCCTTCCTGTCCAACCCTCTTCAGGATCTGTCTTTATGGGTGGGCAAGGCCGGGAGCAGTTGAACCAGGAGCCGTCTCTGGAGCACTTGGGCTGCATCCAACGGAGGAGCAGCTGCCTGCTGGGGTGCTCGTAATGGGAGGGGCAGCCCCTGGAAGCAGCACCAGCAGCACCTTGGCATGCTGGCACAAGGCACCCGGGCACCCGGCTCTGTTGACTCACTGTGACAGCAAACGTGCCCTTCTGCACTGAGAACCGCTGTGGGGATCGGGCCCCAAAGCGCAGTGGCTGCTGTCCCCACGGCCACCTGGCCGGCTCCCATCCCTGCCAGGCAGAAGGCAGGAGCCTGGAGGGAGCCGCTGCTGCACGGGGCTCTGCCTGGGCCAGCGCTGCAGCACTGGGAGCAGAGATGTTATCCCAGGGCAGGTTAAAGCCGGACAGAAGTCAGCATTAAAGACAGATCCAAAGATTAAAAAGCTCAGATTTCCATCGATTTGCTTCACCACATCATTCGCAAAAACACTTTGATCTTCAGTCATCTGTTGCTATAATTACTGAGCGATGGTTGATGCAAACACACTTCCCACCACGGCTGGGTCACTTCAGCGAGGACTCTCTTGCTCGAGCACTGACCCAATCCTGTGTTCCCGTTCCCTTCTCTGCTCAAAGGGCTTCACACTGAGGGTTTTCTTTTCTTTGGAGATCAGAACTTGTTGACTGGCAGCCAGTTAGCTCTCCACCATGTGTATGGAGCAGTCACCACGGAAAGAGGCTCTGCTACAAGGGCTCATCGCGGGCAGACAAGCTGCTGAGCTGTGCCTGGGGGTAGCTGAGGATCAGACACTTGGGGTGCTTATCTGTGGCTGATCACTGCACCTTTTGATGTTCCCTGGCTGCTGTTTGGACAAGCCCATTCGGGAGCTGTTCCAGAAAAGCCACTCCACTTTACGGTTTTAGCAGAGTAAGGCAGGATCTGATCCTTGATGTAAACACGCCTTCAATAAAACAGGTGCATTTTATCTTGTGCAGTTCCCTGTCTCCAGCAGCCAGGTCAGTCCCGTGTGCTTTCCGCTGCTCCCTCCGCTCCTTCTGCCTGTGCATGGCATTCCTAGGGACAGGCCACAGCTTGCCGGGGGTTCCTTTGATGCTGCCTGCACAGGCTGCAGAGGATGAGTCCATGCTGGGGACAAAATGCTGCTTCATGGAAAAGGCAGAAGGGAAATCACTGGGAGGAGGGATGACAACAGAAGAAGCCCCTAACCTCTTGGGGACAAGAGAGAAAGGAGTGACTTTAGAGATGGTGTCTCCCCTGAACTTGCTTGCAGACATTATTCCAGAGCAACCGGATGCCCCTGCCTTCCTCCAGTCTGGTGGGTGACATTTTAAGTTAGAAGCTGCTTTGGTCCTACGTGAAATTTCTACCCTTTCTTTCTTTTCATAACAGTAGCAGGAGTGACCTCAGAGGCCCTGAGTCACGGACAGACACATTAGCCCAAACCTGTGCCCTCTGGTCTTTAAACAACCCTTCCTAAAGCGGGTCTCTCACCCATATTTAAAGGCCAGCTTAACCAAGTAAGCCATTACCAGTTGGAAAGGAATTTTTATTGTTTTACCAGTTTGCACTTTGCCCTATCAGTGATTTCCATTTTCACTTACTTGTCCTTCTCATCCATGGAGTTTCACTCGCTCCTGGGGCAGTTACAGTCAGCTTCCATATCTCAGCAATTGCCACACAGTGATTTGACTTAAACAAATAACGTAACAAGTAGCACACAGGAAATGCGAGGAGAAAATATTTATGGGAAATGGAATTTTTGAGGAACAGGCCACTTAGTGAAGTTTGTTTCAGATGCTCTGCTTGGTGTTTCTTTTGCTTGTATGTCACATCATTTCTTAGGCAGGAGATGGGGCAATTTCCCTGTATATGTAACTGTAAGTTCCTTATAATAGAAATACAGAAGGGGGTCAATGGGAATGCTGACTTTGAAAGGCCAAGATTTCAGGATCCACATGGGAAGTTCCAAGTTCAGCTTTGCTGTTGCAGCGGTGATACAATTTTTAAGAGGAGGAGTCTTTTCCAGGTTTCTTTTGCAATGGATCAAAATCTGACAACCTAATACCAGGAGGTCACAGTCCAAAAAGCCTGCAGCTTGTCCCAGGCCTCCAGACTTCCTTGACGTCCTCAGCCCTGAGTACCAGTGGTGCCCAGGCCAGGTGCCTCTGCTCATCAGCCAGCCTTTTGGCTTCCCAACCACACTCTTGTGCAGGATATTCTCCCTCTTTCTTCCCTTCAGGTTTCCTCCTCATAGGGACTGCTCCCCTTCCCTCATCCTACCTCCAAAGGATACCTGTAATTTTCATTAATTTCTTTGTGTTGAGATTTGCTTTCACAGTTATGTTTATTAGCGTCTCATATCTTATAGGTAGTACATCATTACTGCCTTTTGACAAAGAAGTTTTGTCACCGTTGTCAAACTGAAACACGCTGATGTTATGGCAACAAAGCAATCACATTGTCGAAACGGCAAGTTCATATTCTTTGGGATTCCTGTTCCGTGGGAAATTGCCACCTCTGGAGTTTTGCTCCTACCCAACCATGGAAAAAGCTACAAAGTACTGCTGACTGAAAAGAGCATCAAGTGACTATTAATACAAATCATCCCCTAGATAATGAGAGGTACTTTCTGGAAGGAAGAAACACCTGAGACCTCTCATACCTGAGAATAACTCAGCGTTAGCATCACTGAACTACTGAGGAATTCCAAGCCACCTCTGACCTCTGTCCCAACAGCCTGGTTACCAGCTCCCGGGTGGGAAAGCAAGTGGAAAAGTACTGCCGAGGTGGACTTCCCTCACCTCCTCCTCGGGAGCCAATGACACAACATAGCATGCCTGGTATCCTGCATTTCCCAAGCATCCTCCGTGCGAGGGAGGGACCTCTGCGATGTCTGCAATAGATGGAGCTGATAACGTGTGCCCACAGCACCTACGAGGAGCAGGTCACACGAGGCATGGCCCAAGATGGCAGCACCAAGGAATTCTGTCACATCTGGTTGATCCGCCTTGATTGCAGAAAGGATCAAAGCATCTATAAATAGTTTAAGTAACCTGTCCCCTTTGAGGGACTGGAAGGAATACCGGGGTTTAGGTCACAAAACAAGCAATTATGTGCCAAGAGGAAATTGCCCAAATATCCGCAATGCATTGTTGCTTTTCTTAATTTCACCTTCACGGTGCGTCGGTTTCAAAGGTCAATCATATTTCCTAAAGACGCGTGTTTCCGAGTGACACTGTGTGTCCAGTGAAACCAGGATGGGCCCTGCAATCTGAGCCTGGCCCCGGGGAGTGTGGTGGCTGTGGGGATGGCAGGCCAGCAGCCCTTGAGTGTGCCCCCTAACACCTGACTTTCCTCACATCTGGTTGCTGCTCTGCCCCGAGAAGCAGCACAGCTTTCTCAGGCTGCTGAGGAGCCAAGCCTTCTGCCACCTGTAGTAGTCCTGCTTCTGAAACCAGTAATACTGACTGGCAGAGAGGTGATAAGCAGCCCACTCTGAGCCCCCTCCCCAGAGCCTTCTTGTGTTTCATGAGGCTTTTCTGGTAGGAAAAAAGGCAAGAGAAGCCCACCCGTGGGGAGAGTCCTGATGGCAGGAAGTAAGTGATTAGCCAGTGACATTCAGAGCTCCCACTCGTAGCCAGCCCTTCCCTACCAAAAGGAAGTGCTCCTGCTTTGAAGTTTATTTGGAAAGCTTTAAAAATACTTACTAATTGAGGAACACTTTGCAATGTAAATATGCTCCCTTGGTACACTAAGGATTAGATAACAAGCTCCTACCTCTTTCAGGAACACTGCTCGTCGCTGCCGCAGCCTCCCTCAGAGGCCTTGGGTTATCCTTTTCCCTTTATTCACAGTGAGTGGTTTCCGTGCCGAATAAATGCCATGTGGAAGTGTGTATGCTGGGTGTCTCTCTGACCGGTTTAAAGTCCCATCTGTAGCAATAGTCAAAGAACTCCAAAATTCTCCCAGCACAGTCCCTCTTTGCCAGCAGACAGTTAAAATGAGTTCCCATTTCCCGGCAAAAGTGTACCTGCGAATCCAAAGGAGTTACTGGCCACTGTGGAGACACGGTCCTTCCCCATTATGCTGGGAGGCCTAACCTGAAGGTGTTGGTGTTGAGCCATGGCAGCATCTCCATGAGGACACGGAGGTCACGTAGCACAACAAACCGTAATGGAGCCAGGTGCCAGGTGGGAGAAGGTCAATAAACCCCAAAATGTAAGTGATGGATTGTTTCTGCAAGATAAATCCATGCAGAGTTGGCTGGAGACAGTGTGAACTAACGAGGCCATGCTGGGGCAGGGAAGGGGTGGGAATAGGGAAATGCAAAATTGACTGCTCGAAGGGGTGAGTGGGGGTTCAGAAAAGGTGTGCTGCCCAAGCTGAGATTCAGGCCTGGTGAAATGGCATGCCAGGGAGAAAAGTATGGGACTGTTGTCCCAACCACCTTCCTCCTTGTAAGGGTTGTCCATATTTAAGACTGTTTTGCCTTATCTGTAAAATAACCACCCCTAGGTGTTGCCCCGTAATCTTTTCAGCTTTTGGGCTGCTGTGGAGGAGTAGTAAAGGTGGGAGCAAACACATTTTATGTAAGCAGCAATCCTTGAGGCATCCCAGTCTGGTTCTACCAACAAATTTAGCCTTCCTTGCAGCTCGTGGGCATAATTCCCTTTCCACATCCCTCAGCCAGCCCTGAGTGCCCTGAGACTGTGACCCAGCTGTATAGAGAGAGACTGGCAGGCAGGAGTGCTCCTTTGACACTTGCGTCACGCTGAAGTGACTCAAGGAGGTCAGGAGCAGGTCTTCAGCACAGAGAGAACCTACTCTTCAGAGGAAACCGGTTGCAGGAGATAGCAAGGGCTGTTTTCTCACTCATTTGATAACGCCACTGTAGAACTAAGAATGAACGTCACTCACATTCAGTCATTTGCAAATAATCAATCTAAAGTAAATCATCCAGTTACTTTTCCTTCAGGTGTAGACAGCTTCCAGGTCCTGGCTGGGTGGGGGATTTCCTGTCTGCGTTTGGTTTGTACCTTTTCCAAGGCCTGCGGTTTGCCAGCTGGTTCGTGCCTCCCATTAACACCTGCTGCATGTTTAACTCATTTCTAATTTTACAGCCAGGGGAGTGAGGCCTGACTTCTGCAACTGGCAGAATCCATCCTGGCAGCTGAGTCTGTGCCTTCCTCTGCCTGCTGCGAGCCAGAGGGTTTGCTCAGTCTTGTTTTGACAAAAATTACCTTGAGAGTATAGAAAGGGAAACCAAACAGAAAGAAAGGGAGCAACACGGAAGCACAGCTTCCAAGTTATCTCTTGTTCATCTGCCAACGGGCCGTGCAGAGCCGTGCATTCCTCTACAGAGTTGTCTTTCCCCTTGGTCTCTTGGTCTGACACCTTTTGAGAGAAGCCATTTGAAATGGGGAATTCCATCTCTGTTTCTTTCCTGAGGAGTCTAGGACTTGGGGGGTTCTTTGGGAATGCAAGACACACACACACACCTGGAAATCCGCCCGGAAAACCGCAGAGATGCAGGGAGAGCCTGAGCATGGGCTCCTCTCGCAGGTCCGGGTTACAGGCAGCAGACGTGAGCAGACAGTTGCAGCCTCAGGGCTCCAGCCAGCTCACTGACATCGCTGCATGCCAGGCACAGCGGGCCCTTGGAATCATGGCTTTGCCAGCATCCTCCAAGGAAAGCTGTGCTGCTTTCCACTGCTGGCAGAGGGGACTGCACGTAAGGAGGGGCTTTGGGAAAAAGCTGCTGTCAGTCCTGTCATCTTCACAGAGATGGACAGATGTGCTACATCGTTCGTCCTGTTATCCTGACACTTCATTTGGGACATTCTTCAGGGAAATACAGCCAAAAAAATAAATCTGCAAGTAACAGATACTTGTAGACAGGTTAAACAGCATGTACCTGACAAGCAAATGCTTTGGGTAATGTCCTGTTGCATTCCCAAGGAACGGGGAAAAAGGAGTAGCAATCACATTATCTGCTGAATCAGAAGTCTGCTCCTCTGATGAGGAGCTGGGAGTGCCATCAGGAACATTCAAACAGGAGCTGAAGGTTGAAGAAAATTTCTGCATAGCCACCCCATTGTAAAAGCTGCATTGCAAAGATAAGAGCAGAAATGGGGGGGATATTTCTCACTTGTTCTTTTCTGTTCTCTGTTGAGGTCCAAGCAGGAGATTTCTAGAGCAAAGGGCAGAGTGACTCAAGTGTATATTGCCAGGAAATTGTCTCAAGTCCCACGGTATTGACATCAGAGCACTTCACCCCAAGCACCAGGCCCAGCTCAGGCCCTCACACGCTCTGTGTGCGGAGCAGGGACACTCGACTGTCAGTGGCCAGGTCAGGGATTGTGGGGATGATGCAAGGAGCCTCAGAGTGCACAACCAGTACTCAGCTTCGGGTAAAGGGCATCTGACACAGCTGCACTAAATCCAGACACTGCTGTGGACTTGCAGATAAACGAGGGCAAGTGGCAGCCCCTGTGGCCGCCTGTTTCCCTCACACAGGAAGGGGGATGTCTTGCTGGGTGCTGCCAGCAAGGGCCCTGAGCAATGGGGTACCTGCAGCTGAGGCTGCTCAGAGTAGACGCCTTGCATCAGTTGCCCAACAATTGCCCCCTTCGTTCCCAGTGAAGCACATAGCGTGTAAGATAACATCAGCTGCAGACAGCTGATGACGAGCTGAGTGTAGGTGTCTAAGAGATTTTTGAAAAAACAACAGAGAAAGTTTGTTCTTTATCCAAGCGGATTTCCTGGAGCGATGAGTGAGCCTGGCATGTTGCCACTCTACCTTTGGCATGTGCCTGTGCATCTGGGCAGGCTGACACAACCTCATTCATTTCTAGTGAGAAAAGAGCAGTTGCCCTTAAAAGTGCTGTGTTGGAGCCTGCTCTGTCCCTGCCTCTGCTGCACCAGCCCCAGCCCTTGTGCCCCCTCCAGGGTGGCTCGGCAGGAGGGAACAGGGGAGAACTAACCTCCATGGAGAGCATCTCGCTGCTGCCACCTTGGCACGCCACACCCGCTGTCTCTGCTTGCTGCTTCGGGCCAAAACTGTCTCCTACCACAAGCAGATCCAGTAAATCGGGCCCTTGGTAGCCCCCCATATTCCTGTGCTCATTTGTGGCTGTAACAGGCCACAGGAGCTGTTTTGCTCATCACCAGGCATCCCAATAGGCCCTCTTTGCTTTAGACACATCGGAAAATGTTTTTCCCTTGTTTTCAATAAACTTATATCCTGACACTGAGCCAGCTGCTAGAACTATTTTAGGTTGAGAATCGCCAGAATTAGGTAGCAGGAGAGTGAGTTGTATTATAGCTGTTTGCTGTCAGCTCTCTTTAAAACCAAAAGCAGCTATCCAATTAGCTTGGAAACATATATATATTATATTCCAGCCTGCAGCTGGCTGGATTGAGTCCATCAGTAGGTACACCACATATGAGCCCAGGGAGAGTCGGGATATCTGGTAGCAACCTCTTCCCCAGGATCCCTGTCCCAGGATACAGAACCATTCCTTGGAAACCCTTCTATAGGTTGCAAAACTTTTGTTTCCAGTCTGTAACTCTGCCTGGGTTTGGTCCATCCGTGGGTAAACCATGACATCTGGTGGCCACACCCGAGCTTGGCAAGCACTAGGAGCCCTGGTAGCAAAATGTTCCCCAGGATCACTGTGGCAGGCCCTGATGGATACAGAACCGTGCCAGAGGATAAACAAGGGCTAAATAATCACCTTGGCAGCTTTCTCCCTCCCAGCTGCGCACATGTTCCCAAGCCGCCAGGAGAACAACGCAGCCTGGGGCAAACCCTCTGGCCCAGTCTCAGTTTAGACTGAATGTCATTGTGAGTGTTCAGCAGCAAATCTGTCCCCAGCTGAGGAAGGCTTGTATTAATAAGCTTAAACCTGCGCATCTCAGGACTCCCCTGATTAATGTGGAAGCCCCATTTCTCCTGTGCCTTTGAACCCTGTGTGTATCTGGGGGATAAGCTCGGATGCGTGATGGATTTACAGGTGTAAACACTCCCCACAGAAGGAACCTGTGGAGTGAGAGACGTGAGCGTGCAGCAGCCTGGCCCCACTGCGCAACTACTTCGTGTCTTAAGCTGCAAACAGCAACTCTGTAGACCCTTTGTTCTGAGAGAGAAGGTAGGAACAGGCAGGGCAGGCTGAAACTTGGACTGGTGATATAGAATGATACAGAATGAGCAAGGGCTTTCAGGTAACATCCATAGAAGTACGTTAAGGTACAGCAATAGATCTCTCTGTGGAGGAGGAGATTTAGGAGTTCAAGAAGCAAAGTTACAGTCATGCAAGTGCTGACGAAGCTTCTTCTTAGACTTGTGTGCTTCTGTGAGTTGGATCCTATGTTGTTGGAAACCTGGGGTCAGCATGATTGAGAAGGGCGTAAGCACCAGCTGTGTCTTTGGCCCCAGCATGGCTCCAGGGTAGAGCCAAGAAGCCCAAGAGCCAGCTGGTTTCCTGTTGTGGATGCAGAACTTGCCTTCCTCAGGCTCACCACACGGCTCCTTGGTATAATACAGGGTGTTTAGAATTTCCTGCCTTGCCAAGAGCCCTGGCTGCACCTGACAACTCAGGAGCTGTCAGGAAAGCTCTGGGAATCCCTCTTTGGTGGTGAAACTCAGATGAGAGCCTTCTCACTCTGTGGAGTGCAGTCCTCTGGTGTTGTCTTCAATGCTCTCGTGCATCCCTTAGATGCAGGGCCCACAGAGCCAGGCACATATCCATGCTGCCCCGTTCATTTTCATGGGGACATTTCCAGACACAGCCAGGGACTTGCGTAAACCCCAGGCTGTTCCCCCATGTCTGAATGGAGGCACAGCAAGAGAAGAGTCAGAAATGGCTCATTCCTGCGGCGTGGGCCGGGTGTTGTGACCTGTGTGCTCAGTGCCAGCCCTGGGAGCCGGGAAGCACCTCTGTCATTTCTGTCCGTCTGTCACGTAGCCCGCACAGCCCGGCTCAGCACGGAGATAGGATCTGGCTGCGGGGGCTGACACGGCCGGGGGTCCCAGCTGCGCCGTGCCTCGGGTCCCGCCAGCCATCGGGTTAATTCATTTTTCTTGGTGCTGAGCTAAGCTGTCACTTGCTGTCCCGGGGCCGGTGTGAGGCCACTGTGTGACACTAACCCCGGAGCGCTTTGCCCAGGAGTGCTTTCCCAAGGACCTTCCCGAGGGTAGGGGACCGCATCCCTTCTTGATTGGCACCGGTATTTCCCTGCAATCAGGCGGGCTGTCTGCCCTGGGGCCTATTAGCTGCTTCTGGTACAACACGTGCTGCGTGCCAGCAGCGTTAGTGACCCCTGACTGTCCCCTCCTTGCCCAGCAGTGACACTTTCAGCCTCAAGGCACAACACTGCACCAGTGGTATTTTCAGCCTTGGCCTGACCTTCACATCAGCCTCCGGGTTCAAAGCCATTGCGTCACCCTTTGCTCCCAGTAGGATGTCCTTTATCAAAAACAGTGTCATAAGCTTATTGGTTTCTTATAGAAGTGACAGGACATGATCACAAGCTTGTCCAGACCCAGTTCTTGTTTCTGAAATGTCATTGCAAATAAACGTCACATTCTAGCACCTGCTTCATGGGGGAAAGGAGCTGGATGTGTACAGTAAAACCCAGAGCCTGCACAATGGAGCTGTAAAATTAACGAAGAGCAGCTTGTAAGTGCCAAAGGGCTGCAGTGAGGAGCTGTGTTCCACAGACCCCCACACCTGCCTCACAGGCCAGGGGCTGACTGTGTGGCAACCAGTTTCACCTGAGTGTCACACAGGCAGGGGGCTGAGGCTTGGCAACCAGTCTCCAGTCTCTCCCCATTCAAACTTCCCCTCATTCCACTCATTAAAAAAGGAGAGACAATCTTTCTAGTGAAGTGTTCACAAAAAGAAACATCTCTTAGGCTTGAACCCTTTGTTGAAAGTAAATTCTAGGGAAAATTTCACACAAATGAAGAGGGTTTGGCAGTTTTTGAGCTTGCAGGAGACCAGCAGCTGGCAGAGGCTGGTAACACAGGTCAGGCTGCTTTTGCTTCCCTGAAATCTGTATTTTGCAAACTAGCCCAGAAAACAGGGTAGCACCTGTCTTAAAGAAATGACACTGTGCAGACTGAGGAAAACCACCCTGTGTTCGTGATGTCCCAGTCACGATGGGGCAAGAAAAGATTCCAAGGAATTTAGAATAAATGTAATTTCCATGACACAGACAAGAATGCAGACAAGTGAATACCTCCCGGGCAAAGGCCACCCATTTGACAGTATTACAGTAATCACCAGACACATCTGCTACCAGCAGGAAGACAGACCACGAGGATGGTGCAATAAAATAATCCACAAAACAGGTTTTCTAATTGGGAAAGGCGCTTTGAATAGGCTTTTTTACAACCTGTTTGTAACCAGTTTGTCTGTCTCCTGAACTCCCTACCCCACCTAGTTAGCTCTTCCTCCATTTCTTGCAATTTTAAACATTTTGAAGTGGCATCCAAAAGGAAGAATTTCCTAAGCGTAACACTGCAGAGAACGGCAACAAAAAATACACTGCTGCAGCGTGCCATCTTTTGGGAGGAGCAGCAGTGTCCAGCTCTGGCTGCCAGGTTAACAGGTCCCCTCCAGGGTAAGGCCAGCCCAGCACTCAGGTGCCTTTTGCTTTCATGAACTGAGGCTGTGCTCATGCCTCTCATCCATGGAAGTAGGGAGGGAGGAAATGTGGTGCGTTATTACCTTAATCCACCGGAGGAGACTGATTGTAGATGCTCTTACACATATTAAAATGCATGTTTTTAAATCAGGACAAGAGAATTAAATGAGGACTAAGTAGACATATTCTCTTTATTACCAAAAAAAAAAAAAAAAATTGATGCATTTACCATTCTCAGTTTTCTTTTAAAATTTCATCTTTTATTTACTCATAAAGAGCCAATAAGTTATATAAATCAGAGTAGTTTTCATTTCCTTACTGAAGTAGTCAATAAGATTTTAACTTAGATTTATGCTGACTCGGTAGCACATTAGATCTTCGAGTGCACTGGTCTTTGTTGTCCACAGCAATTCTTCACCCCGAGACTACGTTTCTTGCACAGCTTTCAATGAAAACTCTTCCATGGCATTAGCAGAGCTCTGTGGTTCCCCAGGAGGCTCCGAGTGCAGCCAGGGCAGTGTCCAGGCACACGGCTGTGTGCAGGGCCCCTGGCACTCCCAGAACCAGTCCCCGGGCTGGCAGAGGCCACCCCAGCCCTTCTGCCTCCCACTGCTCTCCAGAGGAAGCCACAAACCACGCTGAAGCTCCACGCTGAAGGCAGCGGGAATGACTCCATGTGACAGATGTTAAACCAAATACTTCTGTATTTAATTATGTTAAGAGCTCAAGAAAGTTAAAACCATAGACAAATGCACAGAACTGTCAATGACAATGAACCAAGGCAGCAACATTGTCATTCCCTGCTTGAAACAGTGTCTGAAGCAACTTCTAAACGAGTACAACTTGGGATATTGATGTAGAACTGAAACTGTGATTTCTGTTTGCTTTACCTAGTACAAAGGATTTTCCAACACTTGAGTAACTCGTAACTAGGCCCACGGTTGTCATTTCCCCATCTGCTTCCCATACACAGATGTTCTCCTTTGTACACCAGTAAAAGATTTTTTCCCAATAACAATGCAATCTAGTTTTCGTGGTAACACATAACAGCATTCTAGTCTTGCTCCTCTTCATCCCCATCCTCGTCTTCATCTCCTTGATCTCCAGATTCAGTATCATCTTCATCTTCAACCTGAAATTCATACAAGATCTGTCGTGAGCAGTAATATCCCTTATTCTGATCCAACCTTCTTCAGGCAAGACAAGTGCTGAGTGCAAATAAGCTTAAAGATAACCTAAAGCTACTATGCCAGATCAATTAATGCTTATTAAATGCAGCTATCATCTTGTAACATCCACAGTTCTGTCCTTCTCTGCTGAAGATGGCTGACCACTGAGGGGAACAGGCAGTGGCCAGCTTTCACTGATGGCTGCCAAAAGAAGCTGGAAAAGTAACTCTGACAGCTTTAACTTCCCTCTGCTTACAGAAAGGGGCCTCACCCAACTTCTTGAATCAAGTATTACCATGCCCAGACCTGCCTCAGACCCAACAACTCACTGGATCCATTCCTTCACTTACCGGTACACCAAGGTCCTTCAATTTGATCTTCAGTGCAGATATTTTCTGATCCTGGTCAGCCAAAAGCACCAGGAGATCATCCTGTTCTTTCTTGGATTCCGCAACTTCTCGCTGCAGTTTACTTTTCTCATCTTGCAATATGGCAACCGTACTACTGGATGAGTCCAGGTGCTGCTTTAGCGATTCCTTCTCCTCAGAAAGGGCTTTGACTTCACTCTGGCAACAGGAACAATCCCACATTATGTTATAACACAAGCACAGGAAAAGCCAAAGCCCTGTATCCTACAAACACATCCATACACAACCTTTAGCACCTCCAACCCACCGTTGGTACCTGTGGTCTTGCTCCCACGCACACATCCTTACCCAAACTATTTCAGCTTGGATGAAGTAGGAACAATATTAACAGTGGTTACCTTCCTCCCAGTCAAACTGGACTGTCCGTGTCAGAGTAAAGCTATACCCTAGACTCTCCTTACCAACCCCTTAAAGGCAGACAAGCTTTCATTTCCCAAGTGAACAATGCAGGAGGCATCCAGCTTCCTTTCTAGAGCCCGAAACACTGAGGATGCTGGGGAAACAAACCACTCCCACCAGCCTTGGCTAGTGTAGAAGCCTCCTAAGTGACAGCTGAGTATCCAATGGCTTGGTTTGGTGCTCACCCACCACCCACCTTCAGTTCTTTTATTTCTTGCTCCAGTCGTCCCTCTAATTCCGAGCTGGTTGCTGCTGTTGCACCACTGTCTCCTGACATGGGATCTGCAGTTGCATTCTGTGGACAAGGAATTCACTATCAGTGCTGCACACTCTAAGACAGCAAGCTGAGACATTACACAGTCGTTTTTTTAAAAGCCTATTTTCTTTTCACAGCATAGCCAAGGTATGGTGAGCACATACACCCCATGCTGCAAGGCATCAGCAGACAGACCTGTGCTTCCTCGGGTCTCAGACTCAAACACACACATACACACCAGGGAAAACACAAGGTGAAACCTTGATTTCATAGCAGCTGCACTTGAAAGACTTGTAGGGTTTTTTCTAGGCAGACCACCCTATTACAGGCAATCCACCTTTGCTCTGATACTTCTGAAGCGCCACACAAGTCTTTTTATTAGGCTAAAGACCCAATTATTTGCATATGACTACTAAAAATAGCAACAGTTTCAGCTCAGTCAGCCCTACACAAAGTTATTTCCAAAATGTGGCAGCTGCCTGTCAGCTAGAGCTGCCACATGGCACATATCTGAGACAAATGCCTCTCCAGTTGGGGCACACTTAAGCCAGTACTCCAGGCAAGGGAGCCAGTAGGATGTAGGACGGCCATGAGGTGGCCCAACAGCTGGTGGGACAGTGGGCCACACCTCTGCCTCAGGAGCACACATGGCCAGCACACAGGCAATGGCATCTTCCCTCAGAGCAGCTGAGCTGCCTCTCTCACACCGTGTGTGCATTCAACACTTGTTTGTCAGCTGTTCGTGCGGCCCATGCTCCTGCAGCTCAACTTGTGAGCTCTGTTGTGGGAGGCTCTGGAACATCTTCAGACAACTTGTTCAGGTTCTGTAGCCCAACATTCCCTTTCTAGAGCTGTTTACTGATGACAGTCACTTTTATTTAGCCACAAGGCTTGACTGCCTCATCAGTTCAGTACACAGCAAAAAAAACCTCTGCAGCATTTGGAGGCCTGAGCAGACAGATACCCCTATACTTTGCCCTTCAATTGTACATCAACTTTGAAATTAGTATCCTAAACTGCTTGTAAGAATAATGATCTATCTCATGTGTATGATATCACAGCTGCGCCTCACAAAGACTACTTCCTTTAATTAGAGTACAAGCTTGGAACAGCCAAGAGTTGATAATTGTTTAAAAATACCAAGGACCAGTGCCATCAGAGAGCACTAAATCAACTAAAAGTTATGGTTGAAGACCTCACTCATTCTGTATCATTAGTCCAAGTTTCAGCCTGCCCTCTCTGTCCCCTCTATGCTCACAAAGGACTTGTCTGGGTAACTCATTACTTCATTTGAAACACTGTTGGAATCACTTGCTGATGCGTGCACTTAAAACAAGCTTGCTTTAGAAAAGTAGTTACAGACAGTAGCAGGAAAGCAAGTTTTCAAGATTTAGCTCCCTTAGATAAAAGAAGAAACTTATTCACTGGTACCATTGCTTGTAGCTTTTGATTCTCCATCTGAAGCTTGGAGATTTCCGCAGACTGTAGTTGTATCTGACTCCTGAGGATTTCTAACTCCTTTGGGAAACAGAGAGAAAACTTTTCAGTTCATTTGATAAAACACGATATTCACATTAAATTTTCCTGAGGTTCAATGCCCTCTGTGTATTACACCTCTTGGTGCAGAAACCCATGATGACTTATTAATCCAGGCAGCATTAGTTCTCCAGCCAGAGAAACTCTGCCAGGTAGTTCCTGAGCAACAGCTACCTTAAAGAACTCAATCCCCACTTATTTAGACACTTATTCTGTGCTGTACATCTAATACCTGGAAAACTTCCATATCAATATTTAAACATAAGTTTCGCACTGGATAAACACCTTTCAAGTCAGTTCAAGTGTCTTCTGGCTCAAACCTGCTTAGTGAAAACAACTGATTCATTTTTAGGTGCATAACCTTGACGCTCCAAGATTAGGACCATCATCACTAAGACAGCCGATGAAAAACAGCAACACATTCCCGAATCAACACTCCTCCCTGAAGGGTAAAGCTCCCTTCCCATCCCAAGCTACCCCTGTTCACCCCAGCTTTGCTGCAATACCACAAGTTCACCTTCTGTAGCTCGTTATTGTGCTCCAAGCCACCAAATTTGCTGGTCTGTGAAGACTGCTCTGTAGTTCCCATTTCCAACTGGGAAGAATTCTGTAAGAACAACAAGAAAACTCAGCTTTAGTACTAGAATTCTAAACGTAGTCACACTGTCAAAAAAAACACAACCTAGCTGTTCTTGCATTATCAAAATCCGCAGCAGAGAAGCCACAAGCAGGCTAAGCAATGCACATCAAAGCTCTCTGATAAAATGAGAGCAGCTGGATTGTATCCCCTAAGGTGGGTGCAGAAGGATCTTCCACCACCAGTGCAATGCAGGAGTTGTGCCCCAAATAAACACGGCACATACCACCCTGCATTGTGACAATGCACTAAGCTCCTAGGAGATCCCTACCATGTTTTCCCCACCTTTCAAAAACAGGCTCAAAACCACTGATTCTACAGCTGCACCAGTTCCTCTTGGCAACGGTGTGAGGCACACAAGGCTCTGCTCGAGCCATCTCTCACCATATTCCCCGTTTCCAGCATGCCATCAGCCAGGATGGCTTGGCTGCCACCACAATGAGTTACACACGAAACCCGGATCAAGTTCTGCTGAGACGGCACTTACCAACTTCTCTATCACAGAATCCTTTTCCCTTAACTGCCCTTGCAGCAGCTCATGCTTGCTTTTCCACTCTTCCAGTTCCTCTTTCAATTTGCTCACTTCTTCTGTCTGAATGCCGTTCATCTGAAACGTGTCACCATGGGAATTATGATGCTGGGTGTCCTTTCCTAAATAGCAAGAGTTTACAAAAAAGGTCAAACAATCAATTCTATAACTTAGTTTCCAACACAGCAATCAAAGTACTTGTTACCCATCCTGCTCCTGCCCCACAGCGCAATACAAGCCCTTCTCATTCTAACTAAAGGAGAAATTTAAGGGTTCTCTAGATATAAAAATGAATAAACAATGAAGAGCTCTCATTGGCCATTCCTTCAGGTACATACGCTGCCTGCTGCTTCAGCCATTCAGTTCATCCAAAGTAACAGCATGGACAGATCCTGAAGGTTTTTGTTCCTTACATGTTTTTAATTGTAAGCGTGTTTGAAGGCACTTTTATTTTTTCATCACATCATGTACAGCTTATCAGGCATTTTGACCTTGGGATAAGGAGAACCAACTGCCTTGATTTACACATTAAATTAGCAATTTCTCTAGTGACAGTAACCAGCTTCATCTTGCACATTTGCCACACTGTCTTCCTCTGTTCACACTTTCATTCCAGACCCAAACTTCAGCACACTCCATGGTGCATCTGGTCACATTCTGAACCTGAACAGGCAGGGACTGGCTTGGATTAACTCTACCCAAGGTGGAGACAGCCTCTCCCAGCAGCTCCCTGGTAGCCAGCAGTTCCCACAGCAAGTGTGAGCTCTCACACCCACAAGGCTGTCTCTGCTGGATCTCTGCTGCAGCTTGCCGGAAATCACACCACCTTTGCACAAAACAAGATTATTTTACATTGTTACACATGAAGCCTACCTAGCTGTACTTTCAGGAGATTATATTGGTCCTTATGCTGTTGGATCTGGGACACTTGCTGTGTGACCGTAGCTTGGAGCTGCTCGTTTTGAGATGTTAAAGTGTTGATTCGTTGTTTTAGTTCTTCAAGCTCCTGGTCCTGTGAAAGAAAAAATGGCACTATACTATATAGATATATATTATATATACACACTAGTTATATACATATATGTAGTTATTCTGGTAACTCTTGAATACAATTCTGCCAGGAAGGTGAATGAAAGCAGCAAAACCTGAGCTCCACCACTCAGTGCTGCCTGGGACAGAGGAGCAGGAAAACACCCTGCAAACCTAGAGAGTTATGCCTAGGAAAAACACCCGGGTAAAACAGCAGCAGCCTGTCACACCAACAACAGGAGGAGAAAGGGAAAGATGGGAAATTTGCTGATTGTAATTCTAATCTAGCATACTAAAGCCTGTTTTTGTTTAGTCTATACTCCAGGAGTCTTTAAAGAAATCAGGGTAACTAGAGACATCACATGTTCAGTGAAGTCTCTGGTAATTCTGAAGTGCCCCCAATGCCTCCTGTAGCCCATACTCTGATCTCTGAACTCAAAATGCCTGCTTCAGTTTCCATTAACAATTTAACTTAATTAGCTTTGTTCCTCTACTTCCCCATCCCAGCTGCAGCACCCACACAATATAACTACCCCTGGAAAAAGGTTTTGAGCTAACAGCATGTACCCCGAGGGAAAAAAACTTAACTGATGTTCTAAACACTGACATTTCAGTTGAACCTAGACATCAATGTTGTTAGAAGCATTTCTGTATTGCCACTTGTTTTGGAACAAGGGGGATAGAAGTGCACCACAGTGCCTCCGAAAGAAAACAACAACAGCTTTTAGAGGCACATCTGTGGCCCAGCTCCCTCTTACCTGCTCTCTAATCACTTTTTTGTAGTGAGTCACAATGTTGTCATGCTGTTCCAAGGTCTTCTTGACCTCCTCCTCCTTTTTATCTTCCTCACTGGACTTGTAAATTGCTTTACTTATGACACCTGTTAAAAACAGTTCCTGTCAACTAGAGCCCAGTTCACATCTTTGTCCTCAAAACAGCCTCACAGTTTGAGTTCGCAGCATTAGGAACTCAGCCTGCACATTAAAAAAGGGATTGCCACAAAGGTTTAACAGAAATAGTGATTTGATTGCAGTTTGCACATTTACTGCTTGACTCTGTTTCAGACAAATAAATGGGTGTTTTGAGTACCTCCTGTCAAAAAAGCTGTGTTTTACTTGCACTCCGGCTCCACTACAGCTGCAGCCCAAATAATTCTGCAAATAAGTGAAAAACTAAGGACTGCAAGGGCAACATGCAGATTAAACTGCTTGGGCAAATCCCTCTTTACCATTGCTGCTGTAAGGTTGTTTCTTTCTCTGGACTGATTTAAGTTCAGAGCAGCGTTAATAAACAGGACACCAGTCAGATGTTAGGGATGATGACAACCTGTGAAGCACAGACTTAGGAAAGTGTCCATTTCCTAATAAGCCAACAACTTCAGCAATGACCTTTTTTTTGTAATTTATCAATTAGAAATAGCAAATCTCTGGATTATGTACTTCAACAAATCAACATGTTTGGTAGCTCATCCATCAGTTTATGATGAAAACTGGAGAAATGAGTGTAACATCTCACCTTCCAATTCCTTCACCAGCTTTGTAAATTCATGGTCAAACATCATGTGGTCTGGGCTAGAGAAGCTAGGCTGTGGTTTCTGAGCAGCTCTGGAATAAAGTTCATGTTTGCTAATGAAGCCAAGCTTCTCAATGAAGTTCTCCCTGCCAATCCTCTTCTCAATCAGCTGCTTCAGCTTCTCTCTGCAAGGAAGAGACAAAGCAGTGACAGCGCTACAAGTGGACAAGAAGGGAGCCCATCATTCCCTCTAGGTGGGTTCTGCACACACAACTCATTATCGGTCTTGAGTCTTAATCCCACTGCTGTCCCGCTTAAAAGCCTCTTGAACCACCACCTGCCTTTCACAGAACCCTTCCCTGCAGTCCTGTTATTTCTCTGTCACACTTACTTCCTGTAATTCTCCAGGGAATTGTCATTGTAGTAGATGGAAATGCCAAGCAGAAGCGCACACAGGCCTTGGACAAGCTGCTCCTCCTCTCCAAGGTTCTCAGCTATCTGCCCTGTGAGCTAGAACTCTTGATAAGGATATTGGAGATATTTCATGATCACAATACATAACACTTCTCCCTGTGTACATTCCCTTGTGTTCACACACAAACCCACGCTTTGTGAGGAAGACAAGAGAGCTGACAAAACCCTTGCAAAGTTAACTCCTGTTTTGAAGAACCTGGGTAATCAGTGGTTTCCCATACATTTCTCTGTAGCTGTCTGTTTAACCCGAGGGATTTACTTGTTCCAAAACACACCTGCAGTGGAGATAAGGTGCCAGTTTAGCTTTACGTGCTCATGTCCTTGACTGATTTTTTCCTGAAAAGCAAGCATAGAAATTAACAGAAGCACAAAGCATTCTTCCTGCCTCTTGACCGTAAGTTTAATTCACACTAAAAGCACATTTGGCTGGCAGACTGAGACAGTTTTCCACTGTGCTTTAGTATGTGCAGCTTACACACAGGTCACTGTACACAGAGCACTGCAACAAATGGCAGATCTTTGTCTCTCGGCCCAATGCAGTTCCTGTCACACAGAATCCCCATAAACTGACCTAGACCAACACTGAACTTGAACATGAATAACCACAGTAATGTCTAAGCAAGGGATTCTACTCCACAAGCAGGTCAAGGATACAAAAGGAACGTTGGCTGGGTTGTGAAGGAAGTGGGTGACAGCAATGGAGCAGTTGCTCAGCCAAGTACAAAGCAACATCAGGAGTCCAACTCTGGTCTGCACTTTGCTGCCCTGTAAAGAATAAACACCCCATCATTACCTTTCCACAGAGAGGACTAAAATACAAACCCAAGCTGTGTTGGATCAGAACTCACCTACTTCCACCTCATTTTATAAACTGCAAGTCATGTCTTTCAAACCACCCATTCGTTAGTTATACTGAACGGCTTTAATGCTTGGATAAAACAAGGATCAAACCATTCACGTTGAACTGTTCTCAGAGCAAACCAGCAAGCAACACAGAAGTGAAACATGACTCAACACCAATCAGCACCAATATAAAACCATAATGTGTTAGTTCTGCGTTTTTAATACAAGGGTGACACAAAGGAACATACGCAAAACCCCTTTAAAAGAAGGAACAAGGTGTACGTTTAGTCAGGTAAGGATTCCCTCGAAAAGATGCATCACCAAAACCTCCCCTGCTGACTAAAAACTGCCAGGTGCTCCTAGCATTATTTTCTAAGTGAAAGAACAATAATCCTGCAGTGGCCTTTGGTTCAGACAATACACACATTGAGCCAGCAAGGCAAATGCTAACTGCAGCATTTTATTTTTGTTAGACAGAATTAGGTTTTGTCTCTAAATTGCCTGTCTTATCAATTCTGTCTCTGCTGCAGGCATTTGGGCCCAGCTGAGCTAAGACAAGGATCCATCTCTTCCAACAGTCAGCATCCAGATGGCAACCAACAAAAGGGTTCTTCCCCTATTTACAAACACCGGCTCTAATTGTCCCAGCAGGATTTGCCAGTCCATGCACAGTGGGAATAACCCCTGGCAGTGGCCCTACAGCACACGGCCACACCTCAACCTTCTCCAGCGCTGGTGCCAGCGTCCCTTCCCTCCTGAGTTACCTCTGCTTGTGCAGCCCAGCACTTCAGCACACACACGTGCTGGGAGCAGCTGCAAACCACGTTTATTCTCAAGCACTGCTTCCTGTTCTGAGGTCAAACTGATGTGTTCTGCCTAGGATTTTCACACAGCCCAAAACATCCTCTCTAAAACCAGCTGTTTTCTAGTCATACCAGGGTAATAACACCTATTCTGACAGAGTAATAATAATGACATCCCTGCTATTCACAATTAGGAAGGCAGGCAGGTTAAACAATTTTTCTTTCAGCGGTCAGGACATCAGCAGCACATCCCCACTTCTGATGGGCCTGGCTATTTGCTACAGGCCATTCAGCAAACACCATTTCTAACAGTTTTAGTTTTCCTTACAAGAAATCACACCCGTTATGTGAACAGAGGGTCAATTAGTCGGCCCCCCTAGAAAGAAAGCACCCGTGCTGCCCAAGGTACGGATCCCATAGCTTTGGGGAGCACCCCCGGAGATTCCCTCGGAGGCACCAAGAGTTTGTTATGCCAGGGAAAACCCAAACCACTGCAACACAAAGCTGTAAGTGGAAACACATCAAAAAGCAGTTATAGAAATCCTCCCCAGCAGACCCCAGACAAGAGGGAAAGGCCTGCTTTTGGCAGGAAAACGCACAAGCTGTGCCAAAAAATACATACCCGTCTGTCGATCTTATCCCCCTGCAAGTTACACACGCATTACTTGAGAACCTTCAAGTGGAACATTTCAGAAACATCCCCCCATATCCGAGTCCCTTTTATCATGTAGTGCTGAAGAATCACAAGCACCTTTCCTGACTTAAATCTACCCTACGCAGAAACGCCAGGAATAGGATAAAAATGAACACTGGCTATTTTTAGCCAAATCAGGTGAAAAGTCATAGGAACAAATTCAAAATTCCAGCCATTATTTTCACTTGCAGCAAAGTCTAATTGCCACCAGAGTTAACCAACTCCTTACTACTACACAGGTTTTTCCCCTGAATGGTTCTAACAGAGGTGTATGCCACAAGGAGGCACGGCCCAGGAGGAGAACTTCACTCACTTGACGTTTGCCAAGCCAGGTATCAACACGCTGAACAAGCTCAAAAAAAAAGCTTTTATCTTTGCATAGCAAAGCCAATCATCAATACCTGACAGCCTGCTTTTTTCACGAAGTTCCCAGCTAGCAGGTTCAGGTTAAACACCGAACAGGCACTTCTTCAGCAAAAAGACCCAACATGAGTGGGGATTGTGCCAGCTGGCCTTGTCCTTTAAACCAAGTTTAGGGCCTGGCTGCTTTGGGGCCTACTGAGAATAGGCAGCATATCAGGCAGCAATCTGCTGGAACAGTGAGATTTGCTGCTGTTCTCCCCCTGAAAAAACTTCAGGCAAAGCTTAAAAAACAGCCTGCAAAAGAGAATCCTCCTCCTCCTGCTGAAGCCAGCACTCGTGTCCCTGTGCTGCCCCTGCATAGGCAGGACACAGCCTGGGGACAGCCGGGGCTGTGGCGGGGCCGTACCTGCGAGAGGATGTTGGTGCACTGCTGCAGCAGCGACACGGGCGGGTTGCCGATGCTGGTGGCCAGCTGGACCCGCAGCAGCTGCTCCTTGAGCGTGGCGTTCTCCTGCAGGGCGTGGGCCAGGGCCACGGCAGCGCACCAGTTGGAGAGAGAGTCCGTGGAGAAGAGGCCCCCGCAGAGCAGCTGGCCCGCCGAGACAGAGTTACCTGTAGCTACCAGAGTGGCCAAGAGGTACAGGGGAGATTAAAACAAGCCACAAAACTGGCACAGTATTTAAGACGGCACAGCCACAACACAGAAAAAAACAAACTAATGAGGTTTCAGACAAATCTAAGCCAAACCACCCCGCCTGGACCAGTCACTTAACAGCCAGTAAATAATTTTTCACACGACACCAGCTGGCGCACTGCACAGGTGCTAGTTCAGGACTCACTGCAGAGATGGTGCCCTGGCCTACCGTCAATAGTGGATGGCAGGAGCGTTGAGACAATTTCCCCTTGTCCTTTTTGGTTTTTGTACAGAAAGCACTGGAAACAGTAGAGAACAGCACAGCGCAGCACGAACGGCTGCCTCTCATTTACCATGGACATGAGCAGCACGACGATGGCAGGCCTGGTGGGAAAGCAAGGAAAAGCCTTTAGAACTGAGCTGTGAATTAAGACAACTGCAGGTACATGATATGGGTGTATTCCACGGGTAAGGAAAGATATTGTGGCCTACCACTGCATCTGTTAATATTCCAAACAGGGGTATCAAAACCCAAGGTATTAAAAGTTTTTCAGTTATTTATACACAGAACGAGAGATTGATTATCCATCTCCTTTGCCTTCAAGTTCTCTTTGGACTGTCCTCTGGCTGACAGTGGCAGCTCATCCCGATCTAGGAATTTCTCAGCCATTGGTCATTTGTTTTTTAGGTGTCACATAATGCCAGTTCTAGGCCTCATCTCTCTGCAAACACACCCAACACCTTAATGCTCTATCCAACACACCCCACATGAACCTGAAGCTGTCACTCTGGATCATAACCGCAAGTGCGGAATTTAAAAAATCCCTTGGATTGCCCAATACATGATCACTTAACAGAGTTAAGACACTTTTCTTCCTCTACCTTGGTGGATTAGAAGGTGCATTTACAGAGGCAAAGTAGTCTTGATTTGTCTGGCATCCTCGGATGACCTCTGATACAGTATTAATGGTCTAGGGAAAGGGCAGAGAAAAAAGTTAAATCCATGTTTAAATGTGAGCCACGGTCTACCACCTAGATCCCTCAGAATTATTCCAGATTACCCTGGCAGTTCAGTATTGAAAAGCACATACAAAGTCTCAGCTCAGAGACTTGCGTAAAACCAGTCTGCGTGAAATCAAAGCATTTAACAGATATGAAAGACACTGAGCAAAGGTTAAGGGACAAAAAGCTCACAGAGTCACCTCCAGCTTCAGTTCTGCTGTAACAGCAAAATGACAGCTAAACTCGACATGTTAAAAAGTGAGGAGGTGAAATCTTTTAAGAAATTAACAACTGGAGTAAAGGAACCAGTCCACACTCAATCCAAGCAGATTGTTTTATCAAGGGAAAAATCCCTCATCCTACATTGCTGGCAGGGCTTTCTAGAAGCTAAAATCCCTCATCATTGGAAGCCTATCAAATTAGAATATTTGTACACTCTCTCAAAAAAAATAAAAACAACAAAAAACCCACCCCCAAAACCAGGAAAAGTCATGAATCAATTCAGCTGCTCTGGGATACACTGAAATCAAGAGGAAAAAAAAATAGGCAAATCCAAATCCTTTCTGGTTACAGAATACAATGTGAATGGCTCTTCCATTCACGCTGCCCACGCAGGAAGCTGACACCTCTGGCATCGGAAATACTTGCTTGGCAAACGCTCAGTTAATGTCTGCAGCAGCTGGCTGCCCCTGCAGGCTGCTGCTCCTGCCCCTACATCCATGGCCCCTCTCACCTCTGTGAGGATATCAGCAGGAACCCCGGTTGCCATGAGGATTGTGCAGAGCTGCTGTAGGAGCCCGCAGTGGAACATGGCCTTCTGACAGCTGCTGGTGGCACCGGGAGGGTTAGTGGGGGACACCAGGACGCGCACAAGCTACAGAGAAGGAAACACTGCTGTGTGAACAGAGCCTGGGACCTTCTGCATGCAAAACCAAAGTCATTTCAGCTTTAACTATGAAATAGAATTGCTTTTTAAGATGGACACTGGAGACCTTGAACAGGATGTTTAGCTCATTGCTACGTAAGGCTGCTTGATTTTCTGTTTTGTACCAGGGGATTCTTTACACAGAACACCCGTAATTATGTTTTTAGCTTAAATCACTGTTACATCTCAGGTGACACCAAGTTATGCAACATGCCAGCCATCACAGACTGACCTCTGGCAGGGTTTGTGCTGAAAGCAGCACAGCTCAGGAGCACTGGCAGCTAATTCTGAGCTAACGAAACGGATTTCACAGCTGTGGCATTACCCTTTTCACTGCACGAGCGCCAACAAAGCGCTGGCACTGGTAATGAGGAGTTGTTACACCGTTTTACCTGCAGCATCAGGTGCAGATTAGTGACTTTCTGTGCAGACCACCCACAGTTGTCATCTCCAACCTCGAACCAAGGCTTCATTCGCTGAATGTATGAACCTTCCTTGAAGAAATTCTGGTTGGAATTATTATTCTTCAGCAAGTTCTGCAGCAGGAGGAGACAGTCTTCCACCACTATTCCTGATGAGACAAAGCATCACAAGGTGAATCAAAATACGCCACATGGAATTAGCTTGTCCATATACTGAGAATATTCTAGATGGAGCAGAGCACACATTTCCTGAGCTCTTCATTCCTAACACACATTAGGCTTGCATTAGTAACTATGAACCTTGTGAAACCACAGCTCTTTCTCTTCCACAAGTCCAAAGCGAATTTCCAAAGATGTATAGCTCATAGCAGTTAAGCGGGTAAATGGGAAAAAACTCCAACAAAACCTCACCACCACTTTGTGTCCCAAAGTTCACCTGTTCCAAATCACACTACACTGACCCTAACAGATGCACTCAAATGAAGTTCCTCCTGAACTACATCGTGATTCTGAGGCAGCAGCTCTTCCTGGCTCACATATTCATTCTATCACTGGCTACCATTTTCAAACCATTTCAAAGCTACTTTTTAGCTTTTGGATTACACTCAGATAAAGGCTCCTCCTAGCAGAGGAACAGATTAAGTAGCAGAGGGAGAAGCAAAGTCATCTTAGCACTTAGGAATTTACATAACAAGTCTCCTAAAATTCTTAACTGCCTAAAAATAGCAGCTTTAAATCAAAGGTTTGCTGAATATTTCCATGCCAACATACCTGGAATAATACAGCTGGGAGAGAAGCATTAACTGCTCCTGCAGCCCACAGAAAGGTCATGGAACAGCAACCTGTCATGTCACTGAAATAGACTGTAGTAAACTCATCATGTATTGCTAGTACAAAAAAAAACCCCAAAACCC
>VYZT01008478.1:0-13280 GCA_013400735.1 Pomatostomus ruficeps
ATATATATATAAAAAATTAAAACATAGAGAAAAAGAGAGAAGCAGCCATTTTGAGTCTACTGAAAAGGACTTAAAAATATTTGCAATATTGCAATATTCAGTCTTGTAGTTGTTGCCAACATTTGATATTCAATATTCTCAAAGATATACAAAAAATTAGTTTTATATTCCTCATCTGATATCCAGAGACAATGTCTTACTGCTGAAAAACACATTTTCAGATGTTTTAACAGGAACATACTTCAGTACTCCTTTATGTTAAAAGAGGGAAAATGAAATAATGCATAAATATAAATTCTTTTAGAAAACAGGGTGAATGATTTATAAATTTTTTTACCCGATCCCCAAGATAAAGTCTTGAACCATCAGAAGTGCATTTTACTCTATGATACAGAGTATATATAAAAAGTTGCTAAATTAGCTAGAGGAAAATCACTACTAAGCACAGCATTATTTTCAGAAATTGATACCATAAATAAATATCATATAATTTGGTTTTGAAATCCTTTAACTTTCTCAGGTATCTCTGCAACAATTTTTTCTTACATTTTGAAAACAAACAGGCAGACAATGGATTTTTCTTTTATGACTATGTAGTAATAAGTGACTGAAACATTTTGGAATTTCAGGTATTTGTGGCATAGAGAAAAACATGCCATTTTTCAGCTGAGACTTGTCTCTCTAGGTAAAAGAAAAGCTGTTAATGACACATTAAGATTTAATGTTACCAAGAGGTTTGACTTCAGCTAAGACTGCATTCTGTATCCTGGGTTTGTTATTTGATAATCAAATGATCTGGGTAAATAACTATGGATAATGCAATGATAGTCATTTGATGCTTCCACTGCAGTCTAGTTTTTCTTTTTTGTGTTTCCAAATTTCTGATCTACATAATATTTTCAAGCCCTATATATTATTTCCAAGCCTCATAAACCCTTGAGGTTACTTCCTAGGCCTGTGATTTCGCAAGTATTTATCTCATTTAGAAAGCTGACTTACATTAGGTTGTTTTCATCTCAGTCTGGGAACCTTAAGTGCCTGTTCATACCTCTACACCATTTTCTCCATTTTGGTAAAATTATTCATCCCATAGTGAATCAGAGCAATGAACTGATTTGAATTGATCACAACCCTTGTTTTCCTATGTAGAATGGGGAAATATGAAATTTGCTCCTCAGAAAGCTGTCAGAGACAAAGGTTATTTTTCTTCAGCAAGATTTCATCCCCTAAAATAATTTGTGTGTTCATGCTATCAGTTTCAACCTTTCCCTTACTCTTGCAACACACGATGAAATATGTGATGTTCCTTAAAACAAAGGGAGTGAGAAGGAAAATTCTTGTTATCCTCAAAAGGGAAGTACCCCTAGTATTCATCTGAGCATGAACTTTAGTACTATTTGACTTTAATTTCTAAACAGAAAATGTTGAATTTCATATTTAAAATTGTATATGATTTGTATTTAACATCAAGGAGTGTGCACTGGATCAAAATTAGTACTATGACAGAAAGATTATTGATTTTTAAGCTTTAACCTAATAATTATAAGTTAAATAAACACATTTTCTTGATGTTTAAATAAAATCAACTAATTTTTCTTTGTCTTTTTATACAACTTTTTTTTACTCTTTTTATACAACAGAATCAAGTAGACATTCCTAATGTACAAAAAAAAAAGTTCAATTTTCCATGTTGTTTTCTTAATTAAATAAAAACTAAGTTTCTTCTCCAAACATTTCAAAATCTAATTCTGCTCCATTCCTTTAGGCATAGAACTTTATTGATGGAACTGTACTGAGAATTTCACTTGCACTGAGACCAGGATTTTAGACATTGCTACTCTAAGAACTTTCTTACTAAATAGCAAAACATGTGGTTGAATGAGGAAAGAATCCAAATAGATTCATGGCCAGATAATGGAGAGAATCAAAGGCATGGAATTATTCCTTCAAATAGTATTACCACAAAGGGTACTGGTCTTTTTTGAAAATTAGCAAAAGGGATACATTCTATGGTAATGTGATAGAAAGTATAATTACGATATGCTAGTGAAAATACGAAAGCTATGGCAGAAGTGTATCAAATCACGAGTGAAATAAAGAGAGTGATTTAGGACTGTTTGATCATTCTTTTCATATGAGATCTATCAGGCCTCAGACAAAGATAGTGTGTGAACTGAAAGAGATAAGTTACCAAGGCGACCACAACCCACAGCAAAAGAAGAATAAAATTATTCCATCACTTCCCTAGCTGGAGGATTTCAAAAACAAGGGACACATTGCTAAACTTATTCCATCTCAGCAGAGGCGAAAAGTGTGCCGGTCGTTCCCGGTCTCACATCTCCAAGGGCCTGGCACGTGCACAGTACTTCACAATGCTGCGCCTTCTGTAACCTCGGAGCATCTTATCTCCCTTTCTCCCAGAGTGAAGAATGCCTTTTAAGTCTTTGACAGCATTCTGTTATCTTCTACAGAAATTCCACTGCTCAAGGAAGACAGAGGATAACCAGATGTAAATATATGAGGTTTCCCACATGGATATTCTTAACCCTCCCAGCTGCAGGGTCACTTAGAATGAACCTATCATACTCCTCTCCAAATTGTCTAATTTTAACCCTTTCCTCCCAACAGTTAGTAGGAATCAAGATCCAAAAGAGTCAAAGAGAGATCTTGACTCTGTCAAGTAACTATGGAATCCCTTGACTGAAGGTTTATTGGATGGCAAAAAACCCACGAGATACAGTGAAACAGTATGAGTGAAACAGAAATCTTCTGTATATTACTAGTATGTGAAACATAACATCAGTAAGTACCTTCTATTGGCCACTTTTGGTGGCAAGATAAATTCAAAATATACTTTTTTCTGATATATGTTGGCCATATCAGCATTCTTATAACTTCTAGAGTAAGGTGTTCCATTATAAAAAGTTCTTCAGACACAATCAAACGCCTACCTGTTAGCATTCAGAGTTTTCCTTAAATAATGTCACATAGCATTCTTTTTCCATATGCATCATAGCAAGTCCTCCTTAACTGGAATTTGGAGTTATTATTTTAAATATATATGCTCATATTTGCAATGAAATACTAAGTTTTGAAATCATTGTCGTTATATACTGGCCCATCATCTTGTATTTGCCCTGGAAACCACTCTTCCTCCTCCCATACTAGGTGCACAGCCACTGTCACAGGTCTTCTTAGTTTTCAACATTATCAACAAGTTAAAGAGCTTTAGTCTAATTTTTTTTTACATCCTCCTGAGCTCTTCAGAGTGGATAGCAATGCTCAATTGTCAGAAAAATATAAATTATTTGGACAATTTTTGAGTCTTCTCATCAACTTATACCATGACTCTCACCTGAACCTGTGTCATCTCCCTAACTTTCCTTGGATATGGACAAACACTATATGTCTTTACTTTGAACAAAAATTACTTGTCAGGTTATGCTCTTACCTTTCATGCCTGCAAAGGAATCTTTCACTTTAAACATTTACTTCATTTTTCAAGAAGTTTTAAAGAGCAGAAACTGTAGTTTTGGTATTGTTACTGTTATTTTTTGAT
The DNA here is from genome assembly GCA_013400735.1 of Pomatostomus ruficeps. Classification (NCBI taxonomy): domain Eukaryota; kingdom Metazoa; phylum Chordata; class Aves; order Passeriformes; family Timaliidae; genus Pomatostomus; species Pomatostomus ruficeps. The sequence continues at coordinate 3,560 of VYZT01008478.1, forward strand.
ACCTGATAATGGCTCCCCCAGGGACACACTATTGTGAATGCTTTGCCTTTAGCACACTACTATCATATAAAAAGCCTGTCTCTTGCCTGTATATTATTATAATGTGGGGCTTATTGAAGCTGCTTTAGTGATTCAGATCCAAGACAGATTTTGTGACCTGGAGTTATTAGATTTTCTCTCATTTATAGAAACGATGCAGTGCAATTTTAGGTGGGAACAGCAAATAGTCTATTACTGATATTTACAGCAAGCAGTAACAATGTGAAAGAAGATACTGCATCACCTAAGGCATAGTTACAATCCATGCTCTTCATCATTTGTACAATACTTATATGCAAAAATGTACTGTTCTAAATCATGCTATGCTTTCAATCTTGCAGTCTGGAGGGTCACACTGGAAAAGGCTTGTGAGATCTACAGAATTAGTATTTTAGTATTCATCACCTGAGTAGCTTAGACTACCAGGATACTAATATATTCTCTTCTAGGCCAAATTTGGTAGGCACTCATAGCCATTGTGACAAACATGAAAAGAGAAATCAGAACTGACAGTAACGAACACCATAGCAAACAGCTGCAGCTGTTAAGCAGCAAACAGACAAATATAACAAATTTATGTTCCATATGCCACAAAACTCTTTCAAGAAAATTTGGGAGCTTAGTATTGTCCCACTGAATCCATTTCCAAAGAAGTCAAACCTTGATGGTGAATTGCTTAATTGCCCTCACTGGGAATACATGGAATTGGTCAGATTTGCTACAGATGACACCTTTTAGAAATGAAGCAAAAAAATCAGAGCTTTTTCACTACACTGAGTGATTGCAGACTCTGTGGTGCTAATTCTGTTAGCTGTTGATGGATGAGCCTTGTCTGAGTATTAATAGTAACATGAAGCGCCTGAAAGAGAAAATAAACAGTGAAATCTTGCCCTAGACATTTATAATGCCTAGAAAATTGATTTGCTAAGTTGGGCTGGAATCATGGAATATTCTACTGAAATCATAGAATCATCAAGGTTAGAAGAGTCCTTTAAAATAATCCAGTCCAACTGTCAGCACCACCACTGCAACCCCAAAACCTCTAAACCATCCCCCAGTGTCAGATCTAGACACCTCCGGAATACCTCCAGGGACGGTGACTCCACCACCTGCGTGGGAAACCTATTCCAATGCCTGAACATCCTAACAGCGAAATTTTTCAATCTTATATCTAATCTGAACCTCCCCGAGCTCATCTTAAAGCTATTTCCTCTGGGCCTTTCACTGCAGGCAGGGCAGAAGAGACCGACCCCAACCTCACCACAGCATGCCTTCAGGTGATTGTAGACAGCAATGAGGTCCTCGCTGAACCTCCTTCTCTCCAGGCTAAGCAACCCCAGCTCCCTTGGCCATTCCTTGCAAGAAATGTTTTCTTGACCCTTCATGAGTTTTGTTGGCCTTCTCTGGACACTTTCCAGCACCTCAGTATTGTTTTTTAAGTGAGGCACCCAAAACTGGAGATGACACTTGAGAATACTTGCCCCACCAATGCAAAGTACAGGAAGAAAACTCATTTTAAAAACTTGTTGGAAAACTCATTTAGTACTGCAAAGTGAGCCATAGTTCTCTTTGGTCAGAGAGAAAAATTACAATTTGCCTGAACATCATGAGAGTTGTATATTCTAAAATAGTCAACAACACATCTCTATAAATTAATACTATATTTGCTAGCAGGCATTAAATATAACTGAAAATTGCATTGTTTTTGATAACTACCAGAAATGAATACATCATTCCTCTTAAAGAAATTGGCTCACCAGTTCACTGAGCCATGTTTATTTGAATTTTGCATTCATTTTAGATCAATTTATAATGTCTAAATGCGTTTGATTCTGTCAGATCCAAATCCTATTGAAAACTAATCCTAAACTATATTCTATTTTCATTGCTGTGGCTGTACTACTCAATGAAACAGAACAGGACATACACCTGAGTGGTGACCTATGGCCATTTATACTGTGAAATTGCTAGCACTTGGGGTTGTTTTTTTTTTTTGATTGGGCCAGCTGATTTTCCAAGCATGGCACAGGGATGAAACGTGTGCAAGGGACCAACTCCAATTGTGTATGTGGATGCAGACTCCCTGTTCTGCATAATGAGAGTGCTCAGCTGTGCACACACAAACCATGCCATGCCACGTCATCTCAAGGCAAGAAAAGGGCCTTTGGATATTTTATTTTATCAACAAAATGTATATGAACTGTTTTTACCACAGAAATTTCCACCATCAGGAGGAATGCACAGGCTGGGTGGCTTATTAATGTTGAATATAATGTCAAGATAGTTTTGAAGGTAATTTTTCTTTTCAGTCCTTAACTAACCAGTATCTTTGTAGTAGAAGTAAAAGCATTGGCTTTTCCATGTACCTGCATCTCAGTGTTACTTGTGACTCTCCCTTTGCACTTCAACATTTCTCCTAGGGTCTCCACCAGTATCACCACTCTAATTCTCTATTCCCTCGTCTGTACATTGCTGGAACATTAAGTTCTACAGGAAGTCAGCAGAATTTTCAGGAACTTGCCTGGCTGTTCAGTATAATCATTACAAGAATTAACACACCAACAAAGCCTTTTTTTGACTCTGTGTCTGTGTGGGCTTGCCACTGTGATACATATTGGGTAAAAATGTTTTGTATTGTTAAATATAGGCTTGATATACCTGTGCCATTGTATATGATACCATTATAACTGTTGATACACAGAAGAAAAAAATCAAAATAATACATTTCTCTTACAGTTCTGAGATATAATTATGCCATGGACTATGGTGTCCCATGGCAGTTTTTATGCCTGTTCCCTGAGATAGGGGCTAATCTCAAATACAGGGGCTGGTCTTCCTTGACAGATTTATGAAAAATACAACAGTACTTTTACAAGCCTGTCATTCCCCAGTGCACAGACTTAGCAAGCAATGGCCCAAAAGTCACAGAATCTGGGATACAAGGCTGTGTTTATGGTATCGTCATCATAAGCCAGTTTTAGTGGCTTCCTCTTCTTTTGCTGGTGCTTTTTTCAGATATGACTGCCTACCATGTGTGAACTGGTTCACAGTGGTATTAACAAGCAATCCAGAAATCTGAAAATTCAACATAAAATTATCAAAATTGAAAAATTATCTTCCAGTTATCTTATAATGTCAAAGGCAGTTAGACATTAATATGTCCAGCTGTTGTGAAAATAAAAAAAAATCAGAGTAAATATCATTTTCTTTTGAAAATCTATCCTCTCATAAATAATAAAGAAGACAAAATTCAGTTTATTTTATCCCCATTTATATATATATAAATATATTTTCATATATTTACAGTAAAAGAGGTATTTTTTACCATGTTGTCTGCAAAGTGCTCTGTATGTTTGCAAGATTAGGCAAACTTATTCCCTACAGTTACAGCAAAGTGAAATTTTGTAAGTTACACTGAGCTGTAGTTGACAGTGAATCTAGAGTGATGGTATTCTAGCTCCATTATCCTGTCATGTTTCATTCAGTAAGAAAATATTCATGTCATATTTCCTTTGAGCTATTTTTGTACACATTTCTTCTTCACTATCCTTTTACATTCTTGAGAGAGAAAGATTAAAAAAAACCCCAGCTATATTTAATCTTATTATATTCCTTCCTTACCATTTGAATGTGATCTCACTTCAAATATTTTAGTATTTATGTGCCAATGCTTCTTATTTTATGCTCACTTGTTGCATTATTTTCAGTATCACAGATGTGTTCATTATTAAATATTAAAAAATTATTTAAATAAGCTTGCCATCCATACTATTTCTGCAGTTCTACATAAATGACCAGTTTTCATACTGAACATGACAATATCTAAATCTAAACGCCTTTAGGTTTTGTGCTCATACTACTAGTCAAATTCAGGGAATTTATCTCCTCAGTGTGAAGCAAGACCCAACTCTATAGTACTTGAATATTGCTTGCAATAAAAGCTTATTTCAACTTGATCTTCTGATAATATAGGAACTACTTTAAATGTATGTACTCAAGCTCATATATATATATATATAAAGATATATACATATATATAAATATTTTGTCCTTTTAAAGTTATTGTGTCTGGTGAGAGAGAGAAAAAATGAAAGAGAATGAGCAGAAATGCCAAACACATGATTATTTACATATTACAGAAAAAAACCGCACCAAATTATGAACCATTGACTGCAGGACTAGACTGGAATTTAGGAAACTCAGGCATCACTCCTAGTTCTATTGGTGATCATGTGATCTTCAATGGCTCAGTGAACAGCAATCCTGTAAGCTTGAAAAGTTTGCCTTAATCTTTATGCCTTGCTGCAGTCCAATCTTCAAAATAAAAATAATTATATACACAAAATAATGTTGAGAACACCTTGTATTAACATGTGAAACACATCAATCTCTCCATAGTTAGTTGTTAGTCCTTTGTTATTTTCCTCAACTATGTGAAAAATAAAATGTTCTATTTGGCTGGATGCACTAGAACCAGATCCATCAACTTGAAGTGAAAGGACAATTGCCTGGCTTGTGGAATGTCTGTCCATTCTAAACCAGTTTCATCTTTATATGAATGTTTTTTCTTTTCCTAAACTGTTATCGAAGTAAAACTTAATTATCTCTTCCTCCACTGTATGTCTTAAGCTCCCAGACCCATGCCTTCCTTGGTGGTCTAACCAATCCCAATGTCTTTGTCTACACAGGCACAGCCACAGCAAGGAGGGTCTGTCTGTGTCTCAACTAGTGCCTGTTGAGGGCACTAATAAACTCTGGTGTCTCCTGCCAACCTCTCTGGGGCCTCCCTATTCCCTTGCCCATGGGCTCGGGAGCCCCATTTCAGCTTGGCCTTCAGCCCTTGGTTTTGTGTGTGTGTGTGTGTGTATGCTGCTATCCCCTATCCCCTGCTGCTCCCAGCTGGACTTGATGCAGGGAACCAGCCCTTTTTACACTGTGTTTTCTTACTTAAAACCTTTGTTTATTTCTTTTCCAACTCTATTGAGATTTTGTGGGTGGGTGCAATGTTTCTTCTTGCTATGATACACGCATACTTTATAGCTTTTACAGATTCTGATCCACTAGAGACAGTGGATCAGAATCTGTAAAAGCAAAGAAGCTCCCATATATAGCTGAATTAATAAATTGAAAGCAATGGGAACATATCTTGCTGTTGTTTTCTCAATAATTTGGTTTCTGTTGTCACAAACCAGGCATATAAATGAAAATGTTGTGTGAGGTGCTGATAGATCAGTTTTATAAGTAGTATATATCCTTTTTTTCTTTTCAAACTCATGTATGTTACCTCCTGCTTGCTACTTATAATAGACAAGATGATAGGAAGTTTAATAGTGGATGGATGGTGAGTCACTGAAGGGGGATTACAAGATACAATAAAACGTATGCTGGTTTTATCACAGTAGGAGAGAGTAATAAACATATTAAATATACTGTATGAGGTCTACAGGGTATATAAATCAGTGTCTGATGTGACTTTTTGGCATATTACCACCTTAAAAACTAGCTTGTTTAGGTGAAATGAAAATGGTCATTTAAAAGACAAAATAGGGCAATATGAAAACCTAAGGGATTATATCTTCAGCTTTCAAGTTTTAAACAGAAGGAAAACAAAGCTGCAGAATTTGTCCCAACAATGATAAATTACAAAGTAAGACTGTTTCTCATGTCAAAGTTATAAGAAGGCTGTACAGATAATGGATACAGTACCCATGCAGATTAATTTGAATGTAAATTTAATTTCATACACAACTGAGAAGTGAAATTTTCCTAAACTATATCCTTCATCTGTCAAAGAAGACAGTCTTTAAGGAGTCACCTTTACAGACTTAAAATGGCATATTAACATCAGTGGGCAGATTTCCTCTAACATTCCTCACTCTATTATCCACAAAACCAATAGTGTCATCCTGGAGTTACCTGAAAAAAAATTATGAGCTACCTGAAAAAAATTATGAGTTATTATCAATATCATAAGCTATAAAAATTTCTTTTCCTGTTTGCTTTTCTGAATGTGTTTTCTTTTAACTTTGGCAAAGCTTTTGCATTCTCAACTGGAAAAATTTGCCATAATAAAATAGAGAAGAAAAAGAGAGATCATTTATTGTTAGGTATCAGAATAAAACAATTACCAGTTAATATTTTGATCCTAAATAATAAAAAAAAAATGCCCCTGGCAGAAATCCATCAGTCCAAGGCAAAAAGAATATCTCATTGAAAAGCAACAAGAATATCAACAGACAAAAAAGAATTCAAGTGCCAAAGAATGCTGAAGCTCTACATCAATTTATAAATAGAACAATTCTGAAATAGCTTCTCATACCTGGTATCCCAAGGGTTAAATATCTTCATGAAGTTGTCTTGGTTACAGAGGTTTAGTGCTATGTGACTGCTATTCTATTCCCCTCTGGTGATGATAAACTGTTAATTCCCAGTAAGTGCCCAGTGCACACCAAGCCCTCAGGCTACAAGAGCCAAACCCCAGGAGGCCTAGTAGTGTTTCTTTATTTTCACCATGACTCAGGGGACAGCAGCACCAACCATCCTGAGGGGTCTTCTCTGCTAATGGGCCTTCATGAACTGAATGAATAGGTAGCTACCATGACCATCAAGGACTCCAAATATATCCTAGGACTCATAGAACTACATCACTCCATTGTGAAACTCTCTGCCCTGGGGGAGGTACCACCTGAACCTGACCGGTATAATCCCGATGTTTGGGGACTTGGGACACCACCACTGGTGGACAGACCCAGACAAAGACCAAACCTTCCACAGGAAGGACCACTGTTTTAGACACAACTGCAACCATCACTTAACAGAACTGCAACAACCACTTAATCGGACTGTGACCACCACCCTGACCAACAGGGCCCAGGTTATACTTTGACTTTGTGGGTTTAAACCAGTTTTTCCTGTATCATTGTGCATTTATTGTAATCTTTCTATTAAATTGTAACTCCAACCTGAAATCTCTCTCAAAGTGTTAGCATGGGTTTAATTTTTCCCACTGGTTTACTTGCAAAACAGCGCAGAAATAATTGCCAAACACGTGGATTTGGAAACTTTTTATATATGCTAGATAATGCTCTCAAATCTTGCTAGGGTGTTTCTGACATTTATGGCTTAGGAAAGTAGAATCCACAAAAATTTCATTTAGAGGTAGGAAAATTAAAGTTGTTTCTATTCTTTATTTCTTTTCAACAAAAGATTGTTCTACATAGGATAAAGTAGGCAAAATTATTTCTTTCTAAAGAAGCAAGAAAAACAGAAATAGTGTGGCCAGCAGGACTAGGGAAGTGATCATCCCTCTGTACTCAGCACTGGTGAGGTCATACCTTGAGTGTTTTTATTCATTTCTGGGTCCTTCACTGTAAGAAAGACATTGAGATGCTGAAGTGACTCCAGAGAAGGGCAATGGAGATGGTGAATGGGTTGGAGTACAAGTATTAAGAGCAACAGCTGAGGCAGCTGGGGTTGTTTAGTCTGGAGAAAAGGAACTGCAGAGGAGACTTTATTGCTCCTACAACTACATGAAAGGAGGCTGTAGCCAGGTGGGGGTTGGCCTCTTCTTCCAGGCAACCAGCAACAAGACAAGAGGACACAGTCTCAAGCTGTGCCAAAGGAGGTTCAGGTCAAACATCAGGAAAAATTTCTTCACTGAAAAGGTGGTTAAGCTTCAGAACAGGTTGTCCAGGATGGTGGTGGAGTCACCATCCCTTAAAATAGTTAAAAAATGACTGGATATAGTCCTTACTGTTATGGTTTTATTCACATGGTGTTTCCTCAAAGGGTGGATTTGATGATCTCAGAGGCATTTTCCAACCTTAGCGATTTGATGTTACAATTCCACAAAAAGTAAAATATTTAGAAAGCTCACAACTTCAGAATCATACTAGATAAAGGAACAAAATATCAGGTTGTTTAAGCTTTATTTTACTTTGTTTTGTTTCAAAAGTACACCTTTTCACATACTGCAACAGAGTGTTCAAATACACAAAGCAGTGAAAGGCATAAAAGAGTCCTACATGACACACACAGGTAATAAATCATTCTGCTCTTTCAGTCAACTGAACCTGTGTCACTTCAAATTGCCTTGTGCATTCACTGCAACATGCCATCATTCATTATTTCTATCTGGGTGGTGTTCCAGGCAGATAGCCCCTTCAAACCTCAGCCTTAGCTAATCACTGGAGTCATCAAGCAGCTGCATACTCAATATCAGCTGAAATAGAGCCACGGAGTCAAGTGACATTAGTGAACATCTGGCACTAAAAGACAAGCTATTTTAGTATGTCTGCTAGTGAACATATAGACACATCAAAGTTTTCACCCATCATACTATACTGTCATATGACTTTTCTCCAAGAACTCTATCCACATCTTGCACACTGAATGCTTTGTTTCTCACAGCTACCTATTACCAAATACTTTATGGGATATTGTTAGCAATTCACATTTCTTTACTGAGAGTACAATATTATTCCTCCCTATTAGACTGCTTTTCATTTATTCCTTTAGTCATTCTGATTTTTGGAGGGGGTCCTGGGGGTGGAGAGAAAGGAGTAAAAGAAGATTATTTTTTCCAGATTGCTTTTTCTGTAATTTAGATGCTTCTCTTGATCACTACATATCAGGTTTACCACTGTGAATATCAGTCTTCAGGATCATACTGTTAGGCAACACATTTATTTGAGTTCCAATCTTTTCAGGTTTCCATAGTAACTGGTGCTTAGTACAGACCCCTTGATTAAACAAAACCACTGTAGCTCTGAAAAACTGACAGACCTGGACTCTGTTTTATTATTAAAAGTTTATAAATATAAATGTGTAACTATACATATATAAAAATTTGTATAGACTCATGTAACATCACATTAATATAACAGCATATATAACATACATGTATGTAATATTGTAAAAATATTAACTGTGTGCAGAACATTGTGTGATATATATACCATATATTAGAACTAAAAATAAAGAATAAAAGTACAAAGTATAAAAAAATATTCATTTTAATACCTATCCACCACAAAAATGAAGACACAAGTTCAAGAGAAGTTGAATCATTTTTTCCTGGAAGTTTAATAACTGTACTGTCACTTGTCACTGAGTCTGCTGTTATTCATAATACTTACTGGCAAAAGAGCTCCAGCTATCTTATATACCCACACATAACTGTAAGAAAGCAACTGTGGACTTTATCAAACTAATTTATGGCATACATGAAATAATTTGGCATGTGTCAGTTCAATTATTTGTGCTGCCACCAGCATGCCTGCTGTATCAGATTCTCCTGTCGATTGCCTTAAAACACAGCTGTTGTAAAAGGGGCATTGAGATCAAAATACTCTCTTGATCTGGTCAACAGAAAACATCATCAAAATAGTGCATCAACCCTTAATGCACTCACTCATGCCATATTTTGTGTAGTTTATTTCTCGCCCTGCAAAAGGGAAAGACAATTTAAATATGGGATCTAAGAATGTCAGAAATGGTGCAGATCTAGAGTTATTCAGCCCAGCCTGGAAAAGATGTAAGTGAGGGAAAATATGACAATTGTCTATAAAGTCTATTGGTTGTCCAGTGAAATAAGTGGGGAGCAAATTTAAAACAAATAATAAATTCTCTGCCATACTGTTTCTTATACAGGCCAGGACGTCATTGGCCTTCTTGGCCACCT
>VYZT01008480.1:0-51221 GCA_013400735.1 Pomatostomus ruficeps
AGGCTGGGACGGAACTGAGCCCGCACTAGTGCTGGGACAGAGCTAAGCCCGGCTGGGGCTGGGACAGAGCTGAGCCCGTGCTGGGGCTGGGACGGANACTGGAGCTGATCCCGGCTGGGGCTGGGACAGAGCTGAGCCCGTGCTGGGGCTGGGACGGAGCTGAGCCCGTGCTGGGGCTGGGATGGAGCTAAGCCTGTGCTAGGCTGGGACGGAGCTGAGCTCACAGTGGGGCTGGGATGGAGCTGAGCCCGTGCTGGGGCTGGTGCTGGGCCGGAGCTGAGCCCTCTCTGGCACTGACAGGGCACCGTGGGCTCTGTGCCCAGGCCGGAGCTGAGCCTGGGCTGGTGCTGACAGGGCAGTGTGGGCTTCGTGCCCAGGCCGGAGCTGAGCCTGGGCTAGTGCTGGGNAGCTGGGATGGAGCTGAGCCCAACTTAGGCTGAGATGGAGCTGAGCCCGTGCTGGGGCTGGTGCTGGGCCGGAGCTGAGCCCTCTCTGGCACTGGCAGGGCACTGTGGGCTCCGTGCCCAGGCTGGAGCCGGAGCGCGTTTCCTGCCCGCTCCGATAAGCCGAGCCTCCATTCAGGGCTGTGCGCTGACCACTGGCCACACGAGAGGGCCGGCGTGGCCCACTTGGGAGCAGAGGAAACGCAGCTTGGCCCGGTGTCTGCGTCCAAGGAGCCACTGGGAGGAGAGGCCGTGTGGCTGGCTGCCGCAGCGGGGTCATGCTGGAGCCCTTTGGGTTTCCTCAGGGGTGGGATCTGATCCCAGCACTGCTCAGGCCCCTCTGGAGCTGCTTGGAAAATCTGCTCGTGGAATCCCAGACTGGTTTGGGCTGGGAAGGACCTGAAAGTTCAGCCCATTCCATCCCCTTCCACTCATCCACACTGCTCCAAGTCCCATCCAACACTGACAGGGACCAGCCTGGTCCTGGCCCTGCCCTGATGTGCAGGAGAAGAGCTTGGGTGAATAAAGGAGCCTTTTCTTTTATTTTATTTTCCTTTATTTTATTTTCCTTTATAAATTGTGTGGGGTTGAGCCAGTGAGGCCATTATTGATGCCCCCACATGGGCACAACTGCAATGGGCTAAAAAGCAGCCGGTTTGGGGCACAGCTGTGGAGGATTTTGAAGACGGCTGCACACAGGTGACACCTGAGGGACAGGACAGGGGGTGACTGGAGAACCAGGAGGCGCGGGCAGTGCAGAACCTCCTGGAAGGGATGGGAAATGAGGAACGGGGCTCTTCCCTCGCCCAGCCCGGGCTGAGGGCACAGCTGGCAGCCCCAGCCCCCGCTCCACCCCCCAATTAACCCGTGTTTGCTGATTAGGGGAGCTACAAGCCTGTGCAAACACTTCCATTTGCTTTTGATAAAGCCAAGGCAGGAAAAAACCCCTGCCCGCGAGGTGTGGCCGGGCCCTGCCGGCTCCTCCCGGGGGTCTGGGGCGAGCGGGGGCCGTGCCGGGGTCCCGAGGGGGTTCTGAGCATCCCTCCCTGCCCTGCCCCAGCCCCGTGTCACCCGCTGGCTGTCCCCAACCCCGCTGCTCTCGCACAGCCGCGGCGCGTGTCCCAAACTTGGCCCGGTGTCGCTAACGGCAACTGCTAATTGTCCTCGCGCTCTGTACTATATTTAATTCCCCACTATTATTTTTTCCCCTTTTAATCATAAAAAGCCTAAATTTCCCTCGGGGAAGGTTATTGGCTCGAGCGTGGAAATATACCTGTGCCTCGCATGGCGCTGGGCCACCGGGGCTTTGGCTGTATTTTTAAATCCAAGTACAAAGTGTCTTCCACGCCAGCGTCGTTTAACCCTTCCCGGGAGGGAGAGAGGCAGGAAGGGAGCATTTTTGGGCAATCTTTCCCTTTTTCCCAGCTCCTGCTTGGAGCAGGATGGGTTTGGATGTGTGGATGACAAGGAGCAAATGTGGGAATTGCGGAATTTTCCCAATTTTCCTCCAGCAATTCCTCTGTTTTCCCTCTCCCAGACCCGTGAGGGCACAGCGAGGTCGGCCCCAGCGTCGCTTCCATCCCAGGCCGCCTCCTGTGGGTGCTGGGGGGGCTCGGGTGCCCCGAGGTAACCCAGAGCCTCACCACCTTTGAGGATGTGGGCCAAAGTCATCCAGTCTGAGAGCTATTTCGGGGGAGCGCGGCTGCTCCCGCGGGAGCCCTGGCACAGCCGCCGCCGGAGCCGCCCGGGGCACAGATGGGACGGGCAGGAGGGAGCTGCTCCCGTCTCCGCCGTTAATGAAGTCACCCGAGGGGGCTCAGCCCTTCCTCCACAGACCTTGGGGCGCCTTTCAAGCGGCCGCTGCTGGGGCAGGTTTGGGTTTGTCACTCGGGCAGAGCAGATTTGGGGTCTCACCCTCATCCCTGCGGATTTTCTGCGCCAAAGGAGGGGTTTCGTTCGGTGGTGGCTGCTCTGGGCTCTGAAATCCTCGCTCAGAGGGAGAAATGGGATTGAAACAACCTTTTCTTTGGTTTGGGGTTGGTTCTACCCCACGCTGCTGCTCGCTGGGGCGGGAGGACAGGGCAGTGGCATGAAAGGCTCCACACAGAGCCCAGCCAGGCTTCGTGCGGGGTCTGGGGCAGCAGCGGGGTCAGGGAGCGCCCAGAGCCAGCGGGGTGAGGGACAGATCCCCCTCCTGACCCTCGGCAGGGCTCTGTCGCTCCCCGCTCTGCCCAGCACAAGGGACCGAGTGTCTCCCTCCCTCCGCCTCCAACAAAGGCAGCCACAGTGACTTTTCTGTTTCTTCCTCCAAATGGTTTCACCCTTGAGTCCCCGGCCTTGATTTGGGATTCCCAGAAGGCAGAGGGGGCCCTGGCAGGGCTCTGTGGGCACCGCACCCCTGTCCACACCTGCTCTGTCCCCTCCACGTGCCACGGATCTGCTCCCAAATCATCCAGACAAATTTAATCTCCAAAGGGAGGAAGGATCCAACCCCGGGTGCTCCGTTCTGGGAATCCAACCCCGTCCCACTCCCGGGAATGGCAGTTCCCTGCCGGGCTCGCCATGGCAAGGGCGGGCAGGTGAGGAGAGCTTTGCCAAGGGAGCACCCGGCGGGCAGGGCGGGGGCCGGGGCAGGGAGGCGACCCTGCAGCTCCAGCCGCTGCCTTCAAAGCAGCAATTTCAGCATCAGAAAGGAATGTGGCTCCCGGCCCTGACAGGGATGGGATGGGATGGAGGCCGAGCCTCGGCAGCGGGGATGATTTCTGCTGGCCTGACTCACCAGCGGCCTCCTCGCAGCCGCTTCCTCTCCAGGAGGCAGAAACTCCCAGGTTTTATTTATCACACTGCTCGAAGTGGGGGGTAAGGAAGGAAATTTGTTTATTTTTAACTCCTGTGTCTCCCCAGGGCCTGGGCCAGCGCTGGCACGGCGAGGTGGCCACCAGGAGCATCGCCATGGCCAGGGCTCCTCCTCAGCTGTTGGCAGCTCCCCACAGGCTCGGAGCCCAGGCACGGAGTGTCCCTGCAGGTGGCAGCGTCCCAGGGACCCCGTGTGGAGAGGGGACATGCAGGGTGGGCACGGGGATGGCCTGGAGTGGGCACGGCCACGCTGAGGGCACCTGAGAGCCACCGAGCCCCGGGAAAAATCCATTTTTCTCTCCTCAAAGCCACCTGCCCGTGCTGCTCCTCATGTGGGGACAAGGCCTGGTGGTCCCTCTTTGTGCCCACCACAGGGACAGAGCTGTCACCAACCCCGGGTTGCTCTTTGTGCCCACCACAGGGACAGAGCTGTCACCAACCCCGGGTTGCTCTTTGTGCCCACCACAGGGACAGAGCTGTCACCAACCCCGGGTTGCTCTTTGTGCCCACCACAGGGACAGAGCTGTCACCAACCCCGGGTTGCTCTTTGTGCCCACCACAGGGACAGAGCTGTCCTGTCCAGGGCTCGAAGATCAGAAGGATTTCATCCATCCCAGCTCCATCCAGGTGGCATTTGGGGATGTTCTGTCACCGTTCCCAGGGATCAGAGTGGGCAGGGGTTCACTCCTGGAACATTCTGGGCTCCCCACCCTGGGCTGAGCTGGGACACTCAGCCCTGGCCACTGTCACTGCCCCGGTGCTGCCATGGGTGGCATGGAGACTTCCAGAGGCTCCGTCCTGCTGTTCCAAGCCCTCCTGAGCGGCAGGAACCAGGCCAGGTGCCCATTTGTTCAGTGCCATGGGGGTTTTTGCACTTCCAGAGGGTTTTCCTTGCCCAGCCATGCCCAGTGAGGCCGGTGGGACCGGCGTGGCACAGCCAGGGTGCCACCACTCAGATCTGTGCTCAGAGCAGCTGATCTGGGCACAAAGTTTTGATCTTTGGGGCTTTCCTTGAGCTCCTGTTGTGAAACCTTCATTTGCTTCTAAAAGCAGCAGGATGATTTTTTTTTTTTTTTCTCTCATGATCTTCTCTTTCCCCCCTCTGTTGCCCTGAGATAAAGGCTTCTAAATTTGTCCTGTGCTGAAAACGCAGCTAATCCTGATGGACCTGAATTCGCATCTCCCCCCCTGAGGAATTGCACTAATTTTTTTTTCCCCTTTGTTCTGCTAGGGGACCTGTCCGTTTCCTAGTGGAAAGAGAAAAAAAAGAAAAAAAATCACTATTTAGGGCAAGGTTTATATTCCCGAAACCTGTGTTTGTTTGCGAGAAAAGAGGACAGGAGGGAAATAAATGAGAAAAGCATCATGCTGCTCTGCTTTTTTTTTTTCCTTTCCCTTCCGATATTGTTTTTACAGCAGGCAAGTTTTAATTAAAGCAAGGAACTGGGTCGCTTGTGCTGTCCAGAAGATGCTCTGAGGACGTGGTCCTTTCCCACCAGTGTTAATTTGGGAACCCGGAGCAGCTGGCCCAGCCTGGCGGTGTCGGGAAGGCTCCTTGCGGGGACAGGGTGGGCTCTGGATGAGGCTCTGGGGGTCTCTCCTGGCTGCCCACAGCCCCTGGCGGTGATGGAGGGGTTGGATGTGGCACTTTGGGGCACTGCCAGGGCTGGGGTGTCACCGCGGCGCGGGGAGGGTTTGGCAGCGCCGCGGGGACACGAGGGGACAGGGCTGGTGAGAGGCAGAGCAGGTGCGAGCTGGCGCTGCGGGGAGCGGCGAGCTGGCAGCAGCCAGCCGGGCTTCAGGAAGCCGCAAGTGCTCGCCCGGGGCAGAAAAATCCACCGAGAGCCGCCGCGTCCTCACCTGGGGCTCTCCGTGCTCCGGGCGGGGCGGGATCCCGGGAGCGCGGCGGCCGAAGGGACGGGGACAGGGACGGGAGCTGCGCTGCCGGGGTGTCCCGGTGCCGCAGCCCACGGGTGACACGAGACAGGGGTGACAGTGCCCGATGGCTGCGGAGGGTGGGTAGGGGGCTCCCCGCGACCCCCCGAGCTCCCGGGGCCGTTCCAAGCGGGGCAGCCGCGGGCAGCACCCCCGGGCTGGGGGGGCTCCGTGCCGGGGAGCAGCGGCGGAGCGGCCCGGGGGGGCGGCTGGGGGGCTCCGTGCCGGGGCTCGGGGGTGGCGGAGGCGAGTGAGGGGAGCACAGCCGGGGGACCCCGCGGGCNCCCCCGTCCCGGGCGGCCCCGGGTTCCCTCCCCGCACGCTGCTGCCGGCGGGACTTCCTGATCCCGCTGCATTGGCCGCAGGTAGCGCGGCTGTGCGGGACGGGGCACGGACGGACGGACGGACAGAGCCCATGCGGACTCACAGCTGAGCTTCATCCCCCGCCCCCTCCTCCTCCTCCTCCTCCTCGCCTTCCTCCTGCATCCCTGCCCGGCTCCCTTCCTGCCCGGCACATGTAAAAGTTGTGCGCGGGGCTCCGCTCCCGTCCCGCTGCCGGTGCTGCTGGCGGCAGGAGCCGGGCCGGGATCGTCCCCTCCCCGAGGAGCAGAGACCCCTCGCCCCCCCCCGGAGCGGGGACCCCCCGGCTCCGCTGGCCCATGCTGGATTTCGGCCCGCGAAGGTGACTTCAGGAGGAAGCGGCGCCGCGCCGGGTCAGGGTAACCATGAATGAGATGTCGAGTTTCCTGCACATCGGGGACATCGTCTCCCTGTACGCCGAGGGCTCCGTCAATGGCTTCATCAGCACCCTGGGGTGAGCGAGGGGCTCCCGGGGCCACCCGGCGGGGATTCCGGGATGGACGGGACGGGGCGGGGGGCGCGGAGCCGCGGAGCCGAAGCGCGGTGGGAAAAGGAGCCGGGAAGCTGCGGGTGCTGCGGCAGGGACGGGGAGAGGTGCCGGGCAGGGGGACAGGGTGTCCCCGGGCTCGTCCCCAGGCTCGCCCCCGGCTCCAGCCGCTGTCACGGGCAGGATGTGGCCCTGGAGGGACCCTCGGCCCTCCTTTCTCTGGCCGGGAGCTGCTTCCCCCTATTTCGGGGCTGGGGGATGAAATGGGATTGAGGAGCGTGAGGGGTCGGTGGGATGGGGAAGGGGATGTGTGAGGGGATGGCTGGGGCAGCGGGAACCCCTCGTGGGCACGGGGTCATGCTGTGCTGTCAGCCCCGGGACAGGCAGTGGTGGCTCTCGCTGTCCCCTCTCAGTGTCCCACACCCCGGTGGTCAGCGGGATCACCAAACCAGGCTGCCCGTGGCTACCGAGCGCTGGGACAGGGCAGTGCCAGCTGCGGGCTGGGGCAGCTCCCTGGACGGGCCGGGGGAGAGGAAGGGAGCCCCTGGGGACACATCCCGTGTCACCCCTGTGTGCGTGGAGCAGCCACTGACAGAGCCAGGCCAGCGATGCCCCTCTCCATCCCCCGGCCTGCTCCTGCTCCCACCGGGAATGCTCGCGGGGGCTCAGGGGCAGGACGGGCCATGGGGAGGACTCCGGCAGGGCTGCCCGGGGCACGGGTGGGTTTTTCCTTATCCCGACCCAGGACCCCAAAGCGAGCCCGCAGCGGCAGGCAGGGGGGCGGTGGGGCTGTGCCAGCGCTGCTGCCCCACGCTGCGGCGTGTAGGAGAGCCGGGCTCGGGCAGGAATGCTGCCTTGGATGGGATTCCTGGGGCAGGAGCTGCCCGGCTCTATAATCTGCGCTGAATGCACTTGCTCCCACACGCCCCTGCCGAAGCGGAGCCGCGCATACCTGCGCCCACGCGCGTTCCCTCGCCCACCGCCGGGCACGCGCGGCCCCTGGACCGGTGCCCACCGAGGCTCCCCGCACCCGGCTGCCCAGAAATGGGGTGCAGGGGGGTGCAGAAGCGCCCAGGATCCCCGTGTGTGCAGGCACAGTGTGGGGCAGCAGGTCCTGCAGGCGCAGCCTGTCTGTGCCAGCCCTCCCTGCACCCCTCGGGGGACATCCCACGGGTGCTTTTGGAGAGGTCTCCTTGGAGCTGTCCCCAGGCCGGGAATGCCGAGCGCTCCTCCAGCCTCCTGGAAATGGGGTCTGGACAAGGCTCCGCAGGGACCCAGCAGTGGTTGTTGTCCCCAAAACGCGTCCCAGTGGCTCAGTCAGAAATGTTTGGATTTTTGGGAGCTCGGATCCCTTCGCAGCTGTGGCCCTCTGTGCCAGGTGTTTTTCCGGCTTCCTCAGAAGCACCTGAAGGGCAGAGCTTGCTCGGGGACTCTCCTGTCCCCAGCCCGGCACATCCCGCGGGGCAACCCCGCTTTCCCAGGCTTCTCCTTCCTGCAGGTTCTTCCACTCCCGCTCCCTAAAATTGTTTTCCCTGGTGCCCTGCGACCCGGGAGACCCAACCGCACCTTAAATCACTCCCGCGATAAGGGGCCAGGTGACTCACCGAGAGTGCTCCTCCTGCCACGGGAACCTCATTTCGCTCATTTGCAAGGCAAACAGCCCGGCCGGCCCACGCGGACGCCCTGCGGAAGCACTCCTGACATCCTTCCTTGTGCGGGGACCGCCCGTGGGGTCGCCTGGGGTCTGCAGCGGGACCTTCTCTCCGTGGGGTGGCACCTGCAGCGTCCCCAGGGGTTGGTCATCAGTGTCACACTAAGGGTGGCTGTTGTGACATCCCTGTGCCAGCGCCCCGCGGAGCAGCCCCGGGGGTCTCAGGGTGTGGGGGGAGCCCTGCAGCCCCCAGCTGAGGGTTCTCTGCTTCCAGCCCCCCGAATCTCTCTGTCGGGGCCCCCCCGGGCACAAATTCTTGCCTTTCACCCCCTCTCCACAGTGGGCGTTTGCTCGCGAGCAGGAAAAACATCCCGGGAGGGGTGTGGAGCTCAGGCCGGGCTCGGTGGGAGCGCGGAGCCAAGATACCCAAAGAGCCGGAACGATCGAGCCAGCCCAAAAAAGTGCCCCGGGAAGGGACAGTGGTGCTGAGGGGTGCTCACAGCGGCCTGGGAGTGACGCTTGTGGGGCTGGGGGTACGGGATGGGCGCATTGGAGCAGCCAGAAGTGGTTTTGGGGACACGGGAGGATTTTGTGCTGCCCCATCTCTGCCGAGCTCCCAGGACGCTGCAGGGGCTCCGAAGTGGCACTCGCAGAGGGGCAGGGTGGGTGACAAACCCAGCTGGGTGCCAGGCGGCTGTTTGGGGTGCAGCAGCACCTGTACCGGTGGCTGCAGGTGGAACTCGGGGTGGAGCAGCTCGGGGAGATGCAGGTGGTTAAAGGGTAACTGCAGCTGCGCCGGGTCAGCATGAACCCGTCCCTGCCGCGGGAGGAGGAGGAGGAGTCCGAGCCCTCCTGGCACCGCGACAGCACCAAAATCTGCGTTTTTGTGGCTGCTCTGCCCGCTTTGCTCTCTCTCCTCCCTGGGGCAGTGCCCACCCTGCCCCCCGAGGGTGCCAGAGGGGCTGACCTGGCCCCAGGGCCAACACCGAGCTCTCATCACCCTCCTCTTCCTCGCCCTCCTTTTCCTCACCCCCAGGGATCGCTGGGCTCTGTATTGGGGTTTTCCTTCTCCTTCCCGGGCACCCCTGAACCTCAGCGAGCCGGAGCCCCCTTGGCATCATCTGTGCCACATCCAGGGAAGGTTTTCCCCAGCCCAGCGGGCTCCAGCCCCGGGGAGGGTCCGGCTGCCCCGGATTTCGCGGCGCTGGACGAGCTCGCTCTGCCCTGACCTCGGGGCCGGCTCTGCCTCGCACCAGGCCAAGCTCGCTGGCCCCGGGCCAGGGAATCACTTTGTGCTGGGGATTTGGAAGCCGTAGGAAGCCCCGCTGGAAGCTCGGCGAGCACTCCGGGGCTCAGAGCCGGCCAGAGGGGCTCATCACTGCAGGATCCCGCCCCTGCTGCTGCCGGGGGAATTCGGAACGGCAAAATGACATTCCCGGGGGTGCATCCCGCCTCCTGCCCTGCTCAGGATGCTCCTCCCAGTGCTTGGACACCGCCAGATCCTTTTCTCATTAAAAGGTGCCCTGGCACACCCCCGCCGCTGTCCTCGGGAGCTCCCCTCGCCCATCCCACGGCGGGAATGCCGGTTCTTAGCGGGAGCGCGTCCCGGCCCCAGCAGCCTCCCAGGTGACTCATGTCCACCCTGTCAAAATCCCTTTTTTTTTTTTGTTTTTTTTTTTGTAATTTTCAGCAATCTTTTAACAGAGGAATGTTCGTCCAGACTATCAGTTTAATAAAAAAAGCGCTTTGCATTCCTGCCGAGCGCGTAATCCTGGGATTAAAGATGCCGAAACCGCCTTGAGATCGTTAACTAATTAAGACTTGCAGGCTGGCAGGTCGCTGTCTCTAATCCTGCCGGGCACGGGGCAGCGCTGCAGCAGGGCCGGCGGGGTGGGGAGGCTCCCGTGGTGTTTTTTTCAGCGCTGAAAATAAACCAGGCAGGTCAGGCCCTTCCTCAGAGACCTCCGGCCGTGAGAGTGCAGGAGTTTTGGGTTTTAAAGTGCCCAGATGCATCGAGCCCTTCTGCCTCCGTGGGCACCGCTGGGAGCTGGGGACGTGCTGAGGGTCAGGGCTCCACTCCCTGAGCCCCACCCAGGCGTTGCTTCCTCGGCTCTTGGTGGTTTTTACCCCCAGGAACATCCCAACGGTTTGTTCTGCCCTGTCCCCCCTCAAAATTACAGAACAGAAACCCAAACTGTCCCCGAGTGTCACCAGGGCTGGGCTGGAGTTTTGTGTGTCCCCTGTGCGGGTGCAGCCTCTGCTCGCAGCCACTTTTTTCCCCCTTTCCCTCTTTCCCTGCCCTCCCCAAGGCTGCAGGGATCTGGGAACGGGCCTGGCTGCTTCCCTGCTGTCACAACCCACGGACAAGGTGTCATTAGAGCCCCAACCCCGTGCGCTGCTGCCCAGGGGTTTTTGCAAAGCCAGGGCAGCCCCGTCTGGCCACAGCTCGTGCGTTTGGGGCTTTTCCAACCCTCCAGGTCTTTGCTAATTGCTTCAAAGCTTCTACTGCCACCGGGCAAATTGCTTTTCTCTCTTTATTTGAAATCGGAGGCTGTTCCGAGCAGCACAGCGCTGTCCCAGCCCGGTGCCAGCCCAGGGTGGGATTCCAAGGACGCGGCAGCACCGGGGTCCCCGGGGTCCCCATCCATCAGCACCGAGGCCAAGTTCCTCCCTGCCGAGCGAAAGGAATTCTCCCCTCCTCCGGAGAGCGGCCGGGCCGAGGGAAGGAGGCTGGATCTGCCGGTGGGATGGATCTGGGTGGTTTTGAGCTCTTTGCAGAGCGATTTTTGGGTTATTTTGTCTGTTGGGGACACGGAGAGTGGAGGGGACAGCGTGAGCTCCGCTCTGCCTTTGCTGCACCTCCAGGCTGCTCCTGCCCTCCCGTGCCGGGGACAGAGCTGTCCCCGAGCGGATTCTCCCTCCGGGAGAGCGCTGCGGGCGCATTCCTGACTCCTCTCGCACGCTCCGCAGGTGGGGACACGCTTCCCTCGCCTCTCCCGGGCAGGAGCCGAGTTTCTGCTGCTGCTCCGGCGTCGCGGCGCGGGGGAAAGCGGGCGAGCGGGTACAGCCTGTCCTGCTGGAGCGCCCGGTTCCCTCGGGAGCCTCGCAGGGAGCTCCAGGAGTCCCTGGGGCGATGTTCACCCCTCTGTGTTTTGGGCAGATCCCCCCGCCGGGTTCTGCTCTGCTGTTCTTGGTCACTCTGCAAAGCAGCGTCCTGTCCATCCCAAAATCATCCCCCAGCACCCAGGGCCGAGCGCTGGGATTTTGAGCCCGTGGGATTTTGCTCAGTGCTGGGAAAGCAGAGGTGGGCAGGGAGGAGCCACGGAGCCTCGATCTGATGGGCAGAGCCCGCAGCTCTGATCAGATAATAATTAATAACGGGGTTCGGGGGGGCCCTGCCACCTCGATTGGCGGTACCTGTGCCCTCCGTGTCCCACTGGGAAGAGTTCCCAGGCAGAGAAGGAGAAACAGGGAATGGGAGCCGAGTTCATCCCAGTTTTGCTGGATTGAGGGTGCAATAACTCAGCTCTGTGTGCCGGGGGGAGCTGGGCAGGGCACGGCTTCTCCGGGAGAGGTCACAGAGCAAAGGGTCCTGAGTGACCGACACGAACCTTCCCTGGCTCTCCACTGCTGCCCCAGCCCCGTGTGCCCGAGGAGAGGCAAGGAAAACACGCAGGGAAGCACCGGGAAATGAGGAAAAGCGTTCAGCTCCTGTGAAATATTTATTGAGGGCAAACAGGAGCTGCAGCTTTGGGTTTGTCACTCTGGGAAAGGTGATGGTGGCACAACCACTCGGCCCCGCTGTCACCCTGCTGTCCCTGACCTTGTCACCGCTTTTTGTCCCCCTCAGGCTGGTGGATGACCGGTGCGTGGTGGAACCGGCGGCCGGAGACCTGGACAACCCCCCCAAGAAGTTCCGAGGTGAGGATGGGGCAGCTCCGGTGCTCTGTGAGCGGCACCAGGGCCAGTCCTGGCACCAGGGGTGGGAATGGGAATGGGAATGGGAATGGGAATGGGAATGGGAATGGGAATGGGAATGGGAATGGAAGCTCTGCCCGGTGCTGCAGCCACCTGGGAAGCGCTCAGGATCTCAGGGAAGGGCCGTGTCCCGGCTGGGTTCGAGTGCCTGGATCACACAGCCAGGGAGAGCAGAGAGCTGGGAGATCTCCCCAAACCCATGGCTGTGGTGTTGGATTTGGGGCTGGTTTAGGGCAGCTGCTCCTTTCGCCCTCCCGTTGTTGTTTTTTTGTTTTCTTTCAAATGAGTCTTTTCAAACATCAGTTCCCTGCTCTGCCTTGAGCCTCCGGCTGTTTCTCGGGGTGGCTTTAACAGCACCTCCTTCCCCTTGAGCACCCTCATCCCCCCAAAATGTCCCAAGACATCAATTTTTCCAATCTCAGGATCCTACCAAGCAGCGACCTGGCTCTCCACGGGACTTACTGCCATTAATTTATTCAAAAGTCTAATTAACAACCCACCCAGCATCTCCAGCATCCCACAGCCCAGGGATCCATCCCATTCCCAGATTCCCACCCGGCTGGGGCTGGATGCGCAGCAGCCGCCCCGTCCCCTTGCCCGGCCGCGTGCGGGGAGTTTGAATCTCTTTTCCAGGCTCAAGTTTTGCAGCTCAGCCCCACTCTCCACACTCCCCTATCAGGATATCCAGCTGCTCGTTTTAATGGCCGGAAAGGTCGAGCTCTCCCTGCTCGATAGCCATCGCCTGCAGCGAGGTGGAAACAACGGCTCGGGGCCGTTCCCTGCGCCGCTGGCCAGCGGCTTGAAGGGATTTTCAGGCGCTGTCGCCGTCCCCACATCCTGTGGCCGGACCCTGCCCTATCCTGAGCCGCACACGGGTCGTGCCGGGGCTTCCCGCTGGGGGAAAACAGGACCCTCCTGCCGAGGTCAGCTCGGAAAGGTTCTTTGGAAATACCAGAACCCACCTGGGAGCTGTTCCCGCCCGGCCCCGCCGCCCGCGGCTCCTCGCGGAGACGCTCGACACCTCGCAGTTATTTGCTTTTATTTGTTTTGCGGTTTTTCCCCCTCCCCGCCCTGCGCCGAGGCTCTTCCAGCCCGGTTCAGGCACGTCAGGAAAAGCAAATCCAGAGCTCCCACCCCGCGCTGGGGCAGCTCCCGGGCAAGGGGACAGCGGGACCCTCGGCTGTGCCCCTGTCCCCAGTGCCTCCAGCTCCCCAAAGGATTCACCTGGAAATTTTGGCCCCCCAGGTCTCTCTTGATGGGAGTTTTGCCCCCAAAACCACTCTGAGTGGAAGGTTTTGTCCCTCCCACCTCTCTTGGTTGGAAGTTTTGCCCCCCAAGCCTCTCTGGGTGGGAAGTTTTGTCCCCAGAGCTGCTCTGGGTGTGGGGTTTTGCCCCCAAGACCACTCTGAGTGGGAGATTTTACCCCCAAAACCATTCTGGGTGGAAGTTTTACCCTCAAACCTCTGGGTGGGTGGTTTTGCCCCCCAGGCCTCTCTGCATGGGAGGTTTTGCCCCCAAAACCACTCTGGTTGGAAGATTTTGCTCCCAAAGCCTCTCTGCATGGGAAGTTCTGCCCCCCAGACCACTCTGTGTGGGAAGTTTTGCCCCCAAAGCCACTCTGGATGTGAGATTTTGTCCCCCAGGCCACTCTGGATTGGAAGTTTTGTCCCCAGAGCCACTCTGGGTGGGAAGTTTTGCCTCCCAGGCCACTCTGGGTGGGAGATTTTGCCCTCCAGGCCACCCTGGATGGGAAGTTTTGTCCCCAGAGCCACTCTGGGTCCTGGCAGGTCAGCCCCACCTCACCCTCCGAGCTGCTCGTGCCAGGTAGTGCCGGGGCAGGAGCTTCCTTCACCTCCCCACTTTCCCCGCCCCGATCAATCTTCCAGAATTCTGTTGGTGCTTTGGCCCAGGAGCCAAAATCTCCGGCTCCCAACACGAGCTGGGCTGGAGATTTCCTGCCCACAACCCCCGCCGTGCCTCAGTTTCCCTCCTGGCAAAGCCGGGCTCAGCTCTGAGCCCACGGGCAGGGCCAGGCCGTGGATTTGCAACCATTTCTGAGTAACTGTGCTGGGTTCTTCACCTCCCCCAGCTTTCTCCTTCCCACCAACACCTTTTGCAATTAATTAGCAATTTATTAGCGATTTAATGGATTGCTCGGGGCGCTCGGGGCGGGGGGCTCGGCTGCCCCCGCTGCTCCGGGAGCTTGGCACGGGATGTGCCATTGGCAAACAGAGCCGGTGTAAAACGAAACGTGAAACTGGCACTGCCCCAGCAGCCCCGGCCGGTGAGAACCGCGCTCGGCGCTGCCCCAGCGGCACTCCCAGGTAAATAAATACGCGCTCGCCAGCGCCTCAGGCCCGCAGCCAGCCGGGAAAAGGGACATTTTTTTATTTTTTTAAAAATTTTTTTTTATTTTCTTTTTTGTGCCTGAACTTTCTGGGCTGCTATTTCAGGCATAATTAGGGCGATTCAGGCTGCAAGAGCCCTTCCTGCCCTCGCAGCCCCAGCCCCGGGGAGGGAGTTGGGAGAGGCGAGGGCCTCGTTGTCTCCAGACATCTGCTGTCCTGCTCCAGTTCCTGAGCCCCAGCCGTGCATGTCTGCACTTCCCGCCCACCATCCTGGGGGAAAAACAGCCGAACGGGGGCAATCTGCAGCGCAGGGAGGGTTTGGAGGAGCTGGGATGCATCTTGTGCATCTTTCAGGGGCTGGAAATAGCGCTGCTGACACAGGGATTCCGGGAGCTCGGAGTGCCGGTGATCCAGGTCACGCAGGGATGGCCGTGTGTGTCGCCACGGCACGGCCACCACAGGGTCCTCCCAGGGTGTCCCGTGGGTGACGAGGGACGTGGAGGTGGCAGCTCGTGTCCCGGCCGTGCTCCCGGATCGCTCCTGTCAGGATCCTCTCCCGCTTTGGTGCAGCTGGGCTCCGTCAGGGCTCCCTCTCCCCCCTGAAGCTCTCCTTCCCGAGCAGCGCAGCCATTTCCGATGGGAACGCTCCTCACCACGAGTCTGAGCTGTGCAGTCATTCCCGGACTCATTCATTATCCTGATTTAAAGCCCATCCCGCAGCCAGCACGCGGTGACGTGACCTCCACCAGTCCTGGCTGTGCATTGGGGGACCCTTGTCCAGCCCAGGAGCGTCCCTGCCCCTCGGTGACACTGGGGACACCCTGGTGGCTGCCGCAGCCCCGTCAGGCTCTGCTCTGCTCCGTCCCCAGATTGCCTCTTCAAGGTGTGTCCCATGAACCGCTACTCGGCCCAGAAGCAGTACTGGAAGGCCAAGCAAACCAAGCAGGACAAGGACAAGATCGCGGACGTGGTGCTGCTGCAGAAGCTCCAGGTGAGCAGCAGCGAGGGGCCCGGAGCAGGGCAGTGCCCGCGGGCTGGGCGGGCAATGCCATCCACACCTCTGGTGGTGCCGGTTTGGGATAAAAAGGGATTTCCAGCTCTGTTTTCCCCCTGTCCCCTGCCTGGCCATTGCTGTGTCACCCTCTTGGTGCTCCCTGTGCAGAGGTGCTGTGGCAGAGGAGCTCTGTGAGCACAGCCCTGCACCCTGGGGCACCCCAGGAAACCTCAGGGCACCCCAGGACACCCCTCAGTCCCCCAAGACACCACTCAGCACCTCAGGCCAGCACCTCAGCACCTCAGGACACCCCAGGACACCCCTCAGCACTCTGGGACACCCCTCAGCACCTCAGGACACCCCTCAGCATCCCAAGACATCCCTCAGCACCCCAGGACACCCCAAGGAACCTCAGGACACCCCTCAGCACCTTAGGATGCCCCTCAGCATCTCAGAACGCCCCAGGACACCCCTCAGCATCTCAGAACACTTTCAGGGCACCCCTCAGCACCTCAGGATGACCCTCAGCACCCTGGGACACCCCAGAGAACCCCAGGACAGCCCTCGGCACCCCGGGACACCCCGTGCAGGAGGGAGCCGTGCTTCCAGGCCGTGCTCCAAAGGGCTGGGGAAGGGAAAGGCTCCCGTTGGCTTCCCCGAGGTTTGGCCGGGGCCCACGTCAAACATTGCACAACGGCCTGAGGCAGCTGGCGAGGCCCCGCCGATGATTCATAAACCCAAAAGCTGGGGAGAGATTCACTAAATCATCTCAGCAGGCCTGGAGCCCAGCCCCATCCCCGGCTCTGCCTCGGGCAGGGGGCTCAGCGGTGCCAGGATGGGGTGTCCTGGGGTGCCACAGCAGTGCCAGGATGGGGTCAGTGCCCTGGAAGTGCCAGAACAGGGTCGGTGCCTCCCGCCGTGTCCAGCCCTGGCGGTCACCGGCACACGGAAACCCCATTTCCCTGTCCTGTCACACCGGGGCTGTAACGTCCCAGCTGTGCTGGCCCCGAGCACAGCCGGGGGCTCATTGCTGAGCCTGATTGATCGCACCTTGCTCAGGGCTTGTCCTGCAGAGGTTCTGCCATTCCCCTGCTCCTCTCCGCCGCTCCCGGTGTTTCCCGGAGCTGACGCGGTGCCGTGTGGGGTGGGCAGAGATCACCACGCTATTTCCAAAGCGCCTCTGACACAGACGGCTCCGGCGGTGCTGCTGGCACGGGAGCAGGCAGAACTCTCGCGCCCGCGCCGGTGGAAGGCACCAAAGCCACACTCACACCCAAACTAGGACAGCTCACACGTTACCAGAAGTTCAGAAGTAGGAGGGCTCTTTGGTTTAGAATTCTGGGGAGATTTATTCCATCACTGAAGGGTCCCAGGGACAAAAGAGAGTGACCGCTGCCTGGTGCGGGTTTATAGAATGTACAGAACCAATAATCTGGGGGCACAGGGGCGGAGTGGGACCAGGACCCAACATGGGGGGAAGGAGGGGACAGAGTGGGGAGCTCGGCCAACTGGACAGACCCAATTCCCCCAAGATCAGAACCAAGCCGATGGGAGGCAGGGCTTTTCCTCCCAATGTGATTTGGGAAGTTATTCCAAACTTTGGAGTCTGCCCACCACCAGCCTCCTCACTCTCGGGGGTTCACCACAACACGGAACAGCAGGAGAGAGCTCAGCCCGGCCCTGCCAAGCCCTGCAAGCACTGGGCTCGTGCCTGCAGCTTCTCAGGGAGGCTGAAAAACAGCCTGAGAACATCTCCCAGCCCACGGAGATAATTCTCTGAGGCAGAAGCAGCCGGGAAAAACCCTGCCTGCCGTGCCCACGGTCACCTTTCTGAGCCTGTGCTCCTCCGGCTGTGTTTCAGTTTAAGGGTTTAAACTCCGTGTGTCCTTGTCCCAGAGCAGCTCAGGCTATGGGGGCTTTCCTGCCCCACTGCTGACGTGTCCCAGCCCTCCATGTCCCCTCCGTGCTGCCCACCCCCATGGGCATCCCCTGAACTTGGGGACAGACCCCACCCCATCCCAGGGACTGTCTGGGAACACCACCCCGGGAATTCAGGTTCCCGCTGCCAGCCCCACTCTGGCCGGTGGCGAGGGAGGTGCTCAGATCCGGAGGGAGATTTGGGCTGTGCCGCGGTGCCGGATCTCCCACCGGAGCCAGGTTGCTCCGTGGGGTTGTTGTTACACTCCCAGAGCCGCGTCCGTGCGGGATTCCTTGGCAGTGGGTTTGTCATCCTGATGGCAGCAGCCACCACTGCAGGGTGGCCAGGGTGACCCCAGGTGTCACCCAGGGCTCTATGGGGTTGGAATGGTCACCCCAGGTGGCACCCAGGGCTCTGTGGGGATGGAAGGGTCACCCCAGGTGTCACCCAGAGCTCTGTGGGGATGGAAGGGTCACCCCAGGTGGCACCCAGGGCTCTGTGGGGACAGGTACCAGGCACATTCAGAGCCCCCGTCTGCTTGGGCACTCCGGCCCTGCTGGCCCATCCTCCCTGGCAGTGCCAAGCTGTGATTCCAGGTGATTCCTCGGGACAGGAATGGGCAGGGTCTCTCCTGGCTCCATCCCTGCTGCTGGGGAGCCCTGGGCTGGAGCTGCCCGGGCTGTGCCCAGCCTGGCGCCGGGGCTGCCGACGCTCCCTCGCCGTTCCCAGATTTGCCGTGGGAGTGAGTTCCTGCCTCGCTCCGCGTGTGCCAACATCCCATCCTCACTCCGGCTGCCGGAGCCAGCGCATAGAAAATCTCTGCGGTTTTGGAGAGGGGCTGCTGAGCTGTTCGCTCCTGGGGGCCAATCCTGGCACATCCGTGGCAGCAGGTCCAGGCCTGCTCCGTCTCTGGGCACAGCAGCACTGGCAGAGTGCCTTTGGCTCCTTGATTTTGGCCCCACAGCCCCTGTTTGGGCATTTTCCCCCGTCCCCAGCCATGCCCAGCATCCTTGTTTGGTGTTTCCCCAAAACCTGCTGTCCTGGGGGAATTTGGTGCTGTTTTTGCCTTTGGTTCCTTGGTTTTGGTGCTGCCCCTGGTGCCCACAGCCCCTGGCTTGGGGGTTTTGCCCCCATCCCCAGCCGTGCCCAGCATCCTCGTTTGGTGCTGTCCCAAAACCTGCTGTCCTGGGGGAACTTGGTGCTGTTTTTTCCCTGTCCTAATTTTCAAAATCCTCAATTCAAAGCCCTCATGGACTCCCTAGGGCTGGGCAGGGCCATGCTGTGGACCTGGGCTGAGCTCTTGGAGCTCCATGTGTGGCCCTGGGGACAGAGGGACGCTGACCCTGCGTCCCAGCCCTTCCCGTCCTTCCCAAAGCCAAGGCCGGGAGTGACNGCTCGGCTCCCCACGGGACACCCGGCCTCATCCTGGCTCCCCTTTTCCCGTTTTGCACCCCAGGTAGTCGTGGGAGACAAAGTCATCCTGAACCCCGTGAATGCCGGGCAGCCGCTGCACGCCAGCAACTACGAGCTGGCTGACAACGCCGGCTGCAAGGAGGTACAGGGGGCTGGGATGTTATTTTTCCTTCTTTTTCCTCTTTTTTTCCCTTTTCCTGGGGATCGTGACCACGCTCTCTCTTGCTCCGTAGGTGAACTCGGTCAATTGTAACACCAGCTGGAAAATCAACCTGTTCATGCAGTTCTGTGACCACATGGAGGAAGTGCTGAAGGGGGTAAGGGGGAGGTTTGGCTGCGTGGGACCCGGCAGGCTCTAAGGGACAGGACGTGTCAGCAGCCTTTGGCTCGGTGACAAGGGCAGGAAAGAGGTCCTGGTGCCTCGAGGGCTGTAATTCCTGGGAGAATTCATCACTGGAGAAAGGCACAGTGAGGTGGAGAGGGATATTTGAGGTGGAGAGGGATATTTTAGGATCTGCTGGCAGCAGGGAGCTGAGGGCACAAATTACCCTCGGCCTCGGGGTGTTAATTTACTCTTGGGGACACCTCCAGGCCCACGCGGTGCCAGCAGAGGTTTCTTGTGCGGGGACAATTCCAACCCGCAGCTGCTCGGCCCTGGTTGCCTGGGAAAGGAACTTTCCCTGCCGAGCTATTGTTCAGGGTGAGCTCCTCCAGGAAGCAGCTGGGTGGATGTGGATTGTGAGGATCTCACAGCCCTTCGTCCCTGGGCTCCGGGCTTATCCCAGCTTCCCTCATCCTCCTTCCCGGGCTGTTAATGCCTTAAACACATCGAGGAGTGAGTCTCTGTCTGCTCCGGGGGTGTGAAATGATGGATTCACATCCATTTATCTCCCGGGGGCGGAGGCAGAGGAGTCACTGTGTGGTTAACGGGAGCGATGCCAGTTCTGGGTGCCCCGTGCTGTCCCCTGGGCTCAGAGGAGCTTTTGTGCTGCCTGGGGCTAGTTTAGCAGAGCTCAGGGAGGTTGGATGGGTGAGGTGACAGTGCCCTGTGACCCCCAGGGTCCCACAGCCCTGCTGTGCAGCCAGAGCTGTGTCCAGGAGCAATCCCTCCAGGAGCAATCCCTCCAGGAGCAATCCCTCCAGGAGCAATCCCGGCCCCTCTGCAGCATGAGGGGGCACATGAGGAGATTTTCTGCATTGCAGGAGAGTCAGGGAGAGATTTCTCCACTGGCTGAGTGGTTAAACACAGGAACAGGCTCCCCAGGGCAGTCACCATCCCTGGAAATGCATAAAAATGAGCAGATGGACACTTCAGGATACAGTTTAGCAGGCACGGTGGTGAAAGGTTGGATTTTATGATCTTGGAGGTCTTTTCCAACCTGAAAAACTCCAGGATTCTTTGTCCCTGGCCCTCACTGCTGTGTCCCGGTGCAGGGGGACGTGGTGAGGCTGTTCCATGCCGAGCAGGAGAAGTTCCTCACCTGCGACGAGTACAAGGGCAAGCTGCACGTCTTCCTCCGCACCACCCTGCGCCAGTCGGCCACCTCGGCCACCAGCTCCAACGCGCTGTGGGAGGTGGAGGTGAGCGGGGAGGGGACAGAGGGGGTGTTTGGGGAGGTGTCCCAGTCCCTGCCGTGCCGGGGCTGAGCTGTGCCCTGCCTGTCCCAGGTGGTTCACCACGACCCGTGCCGAGGAGGAGCTGGGCACTGGAATGGCTTGTACCGCTTCAAGCACCTCGCCACGGGCAACTACCTGGCAGCGGAGGTAAGGGGGAGGCAGAGGGGCGCAGGAACATGTCCTGGGGTTGTGGCACCCCTTGCCAAGGCAGTGCCAACCTCGGGCAGGGAGGGATACCCAGCGTTGCCTCCAGTCCCCTCCCGTTTGCTCCAGGAGCCTCTGTGACCCCTCCTTGCTCACAGGAGACGTTGACTCCTGACATCGTCACCATTTGTCTGCTTCAGGACCAAATTTCCCCCCGAAATCCCCCAGTGAAGGGGCTCACTATCCCAGATGGCTGGGTTTGGCTCCTGTCCTGGCCCTGGGGGCCAGCAGGAGGTGGCTGGGGCCTTTCCGTGCTCCCCCTGTGCCAAGGGACCGGCTGGCACAGCCCGGTGCGTTGGGAGTGAGATGTGATTCATCCTGCGGGAGGGTGGGGACAAAATCCGGATCTGGGGGCACCACCTGCCAGGTTTTGCTCCTGTTTAAGCCCAGCTCAAAGCCTCCTGATTGAGGCACGAGGGAGTCGCTGAGCTCAGGTAACGGGGTGTGCTTGGCACTGCCAGGACCCAGGGCTGTGCTCTGCTGCCAGGGCAGCAGGGACACGCTGGGGACACTGGACAAGACACCTGAGGGCAGCGCCCAGGGCCCTCCCATCAGTGTGGGACAGAAAACAGCCAACACTGGGGCTCTGGAATGGGTGCTTCAAACCCAAAGATGCTCTGTTGACACCTGAAGAGGAAAGAAGATCCCAGGCCAAGCCCATCCTGGGCTGGTGCTGCTCACTGGGAGCTCAGCCTGGAGCCTCCGGGGAGCTGCTGCTGCCACCCAGAGCCCAGCTCGGCTCCCCTGGGCTCCCCCATCCCACTCCCGGGGCAGGGGCGCCGTGCACTGGGCCAGGTCACATCCTCCTCTCTATTTCCTCTCTGTGATGTGCTCAGGGAAGGCAGGAGTAGGGATCACACACCATCCCCAGGGGTTTGGAGGGTCCGAGCGGGGGGACTCACAGCTGCCTTTCATCTCCCTCTTTGACTTTTCAGGAAAACCCAAGTTATAAAGGAGACGTGGCTGAGCCCAAAGCAGCGCCCACGGTGAGCAGAACTGCTGCTGCCGCTGCCCCAAGCACGCCAGCTCCCAGCCAGGGCCTGAAAAGCAGGGAAATGCCCCAAAACTGAGCCCTCTGAGGGGACCACAGCCGAGTTTGTCCCTGTGTGCCAGCACAGCACCCCGCTCCCTGCACTTAGAGCAGTGTCCCCGTGTCCCACCTGTGAGAGGACCATGCCAAACCTCTCCGAGGGGTCCCAGTGCATGTTGGCTGCCCAGGCCAGGGGGAAACACTCGGGAGATGACAGAGTTGGATGTTCGGGGGGGATTTTCTGTGCTGCCGCGAGGTTTGGAGCAGGGGGGCCTCGTAGCTCAGGTGCGCCCACGCCGCTTGCGCTCTGCTCATGCGTCCCAGCGCTGTGAGGCTCAGCCCCGGCAAAGCTTCCGCTGTGTCCCCTCGATGCCACCTGGGCACAGGAGACCCCCGAGCCGGGCCCTGAGCCCCTGTCCCCACCACGCAGGGGGGCAGCAGCCGCGCCAGCCGCAGGAACACCGGGGAGAAGATCAAGTACCGGCTGGTGGCCGTGCCCCACGGCAACGACATCGCCTCCCTCTTCGAGCTGGACCCCACCACGCTGCAGAAAACGGATTCCTTCGTGCCGCGGTACGGCGGGGACGGGATGGAGAGAGGGGCTGAGTGCTGGGGGACAGGCAGTGCTGGTGTGTCCCCGTGGGGTCACTCACCAGGACACCGTGGGGGGGTCACTCACCAGGATACCCTGTGGGTGTCACTCTCCAGGACACTCTGCAGGGGTCACTCACCAAGACACTGTGTGGGAGTCTCTCACCAGGATGCTCTGGGTGGTCACTCGCCATGACACTGTGGGGGGGTCACTCGCCAGGACGCTCTGCAGGGGTCACTCACCAGAACATTGTGCTCTTGACAGGAACTCCTACGTGAGGCTGCGCCACCTCTGCACCAACACGTGGATCCAGAGCACCAACGTGCCCATCGACATCGATGAGGAGAGGCCCATCCGCCTCATGGTACGGCCCTGTCCCTCCTCCCTGCCGCGGTTATTCCCTGTTCCCCAAGAGCTCCCGGTGTGCTCCTTCCCTGCCAGCAACCCGGGACTGAAACTCCCGGGATGATCCAAAGAGGTGGGTGGGCACCAGCCTGGAGCCCACCCCCGTAATCCAGAGCCCACCCCAGTCACCCAAAGCCCACCTCAGTCACCCAAAGCCCACCTCAGTCACCTAGAGCCCATTCCAGTCACCCAGAGCCCACCCCAGTCACCCAGAGCCCACCTCAACTTCTCTGACTGGGACAAATTGTGTCCCTGATGCCAGCAGGGTGGGGACACGCCTGGCATTGCCCTGTCTGTGTGACGCTGCTTCCCCATTGCTCCCCAGCTGGGCACGTGCCCCACCAAAGAGGACAAGGAAGCTTTTGCCATCGTCTCCGTGCCCGTGTCCGAGATCCGGGACCTGGACTTTGCCAACGACGCCAGCTCCATGCTGGCCAACGTGGTGGAGAAGATGAACGAGGGTTTCCTCAGCCAGAACGACCGGAGGTGAGCGGTCCCTGGGAGATGGGGCTGTGCTGGGCTCCTCCAGGGGCTCCCCAGCGGGACGGGGCCCCTGCCTGGTGCCGGTGCCAGCGCTGCTCTTGCTCCCCTGCCTGCACCCCCAATCCACGCCTGCTTCTCCCAGGAGCCCGGCGAGGAAACCAGATAATGGCACAGCCCTGCTCCAGCCCCTCCTAGAAAAATATCCTAGAAAAATATCCTAGGAAAACATCCGAGGGGCTGGGAGATGGCCCCGTGATAGGGGCAGCCGCCTTCGTCACCGCATTATTTGTAGGTGGGTGGGTTCCTGGTGCTTCCTGAGCAAACACAGATCCCTGCGAGGCCAAGCGAGCGGCTTCCGCCCTGCCAGCCTGGCCCATGCCCGTCCCCTGGGGGTGACCACGGGGGCAGAGGTGTTAAATGCAGGATCCCTGGTGTGAGCCACCAGCAAAGCCCCCAGACATTCACCCCGGCACCTATGGCAACCACAGGGGCTGCAGTTCCAGCCACTGACCTCCATCAGGGAGTGCAGGATCGGCCAGCAGCTCCCTGGCAGGTTTCTGGGCCCTAAAATGGACTCTTTGGTCCCAAAAACCCCACCAGTGTCACTGCAGGGACCTGAGTCTGGGCGGATGAGCAGCCCCCAGCCCGCTCACCCCGTGTGCCTTCTCAGGTTCGTGATCCAGCTGCTCGAGGACCTGGTGTTCTTCGTCAGCGATGTCCCCAACAATGGCCAGAACGTGCTGGACATCGTGGTGACCAAGCCCAACCGGGAGCGGCAGAAGCTGATGCGGGAGCAGAACATCCTGAAGCAGGTGGGTGGCCCTGTGGGGATGTCCTGTCCTGCTCAGGGCCACTCTGGGGGCTGGAGGGATGGAAAACCCCCTGGAGGAGGGTCTGGCCTCCAGCTCGTGGTGTCCAGCCACGCACGGGAGGACAGTGCCCAGCAGGACACAGCCCTGACCTCTGTATTTGGGCAGATCTTCGGCATCCTGAAGGCCCCGTTCAAGGACAAGGGCGGGGAAGGGCCACTGGTGCGGCTGGAGGAACTGTCGGACCAGAAGAACGCTCCCTACCAGTACATGTTCCGGCTGTGCTACCGCGTGCTCCGGCACTCCCAGGAGGATTACCGCAAGAACCAGGTGCCAGGGGATGACTCCCTATGCCCGGGGAGCCTCGGGAAGCAGGGGGACATCACTGACAGCCCCCGTGTCCCCGCCGCAGGAGCACATCGCCAAGCAGTTCGGGATGATGCAGTCCCAGATCGGCTACGACATCCTGGCCGAGGACACCATCACGGCGCTGCTGCACAACAACCGCAAGCTGCTGGAGAAGCACATCACCAAGACCGAGGTGGAGACCTTCGTCAGCCTGGTGCGCAAGAACCGCGAGCCACGGTGCGTGGGGAGTCTCTGCGGGGTCCCGGGGGGGAGAAAGGGAGCCCCTGGGGACCCCCTCTCACGGCGGAGCTGCCTCTCCCCGGCAGGTTCCTGGATTACCTCTCAGATCTCTGCGTGTCCAACCACATCGCCATCCCCGTCACCCAGGAGCTGATCTGCAAGTGCGTGCTGGACTCGAAGAACAGCGACATCCTCATCAAAACCGAGTGAGTGGCCGAGGGAGAGGTGGCACATCAGGGGTTTGTCATGGGCTGGATGTCACCAAAGCTTCTCACTCAGTCCCGTCTGCAGCTGGGCAGAGGAGAGAAAATTTAACGAAGGGTTCATGGGTTGGGATAAGGACCGAGAGAAATCACGCATCAAACACCACCATGGGCAAAACAGGCTCTAGTTAGGATATGAATTAAGTTTATTCCTAACAGAATCAGAGCAGGATAATGAGAAGTTAAATAAAACCCTTAAAAACACCTTCTCCCCACCCTACAATGAACCCACTACAGGGTGGGCCTGGTCCCACTGCAGCCCCGTCACCCCTCGAGGCGCAGCCGCTCCATCCCTTGGAGCACGTCCAGATTTGCCCCTTTCCTGTCGCAGGCTGAGGCCGGTGAAGGAAATGTCCCAGACCCACGAGTACCTGAGCATGGAGTACTTGGAGGAGGAGGTCTGGCTCACCTGGACCGACAAGAACAACGACCACCACGAGAAAAGCATCCGGCAGCTGGCACAGGAGGCTCGGGCTGGCAATGCCCACGACGAGAACGTCCTCAGCTACTACAGGTGACGCTCCGGTGGCACCTCCTCTGCGGGTGAGGCCCTGAGGGTTGCACGGCCTCACCCCCTCTCCCCCTCACCCCTGGGCAGGTACCAGCTGAAGCTCTTTGCCCGCATGTGCCTGGACCGCCAGTACCTGGCCATCAAGGAGATCTCCCAGCAGCTGGGCGTGGACCTGATCTTCCTGTGCATGGCAGATGAGATGCTGCCCTTCGACCTGCGCGCTTCCTTCTGCCACCTCATGCTGCACGTGCACGTGGACAGGGACCCCCAGGAGCTGGTGATGCCCGTGAAGTTTGCGCGGCTCTGGACGGAGATCCCCACGGCCATCACCATCAAAGAGTGAGACACGCCAGGGCTCGGGGTGGCTTTGGGGGACAGAGCAGGGCACGGGGTGGCAGATGCCACGGCAGGGAGCGTTTGTGGAGTGATCTGGGTAGGTCTGAGCCCTCAGAAGGATGTGAGCTTTGTCTGTCATGGTGTCGCCGCTGGTCACAGTGCTCAGGAGCTGCCTGGACAGTGCTCCTGCCAGCCGGGTGTGGGGACACTCGCTGTCCCCAGCTCACCCCGATGTGTCCCCCACCTGCAGCTACGACTCCAACCTCAACGTCTCGCGCGACGACAAGAAGAACAAGTTTGCCAGCACCATGGAGTTCGTGGAGGACTATCTGAACAACGTGGTGAGCGAGGCCGTGCCCTTCGCCAACGAGGAGAAGAACAAGCTCACCTTCGAGGTACGGGAGCTACTGGCGTCACCGGCACCTTGCCAGTGCCACAGCCTGGCCGCCGCTGTCCCTGCCGTGTCCCTGTCCCCACACTGGAGTCTCCTGCCCAGCCCCGAGCAGGGCGAGGTCTGGAGCTGCCTTGTCCTTCCCCAGGTCGTCAGCCTTGCCCACAACCTCATCTACTTCGGCTTCTACAGCTTCAGCGAGCTGCTGCGCCTGACGCGGACCCTGCTGGGCATCATCGACTGCGTCCAGAACCCCCAGCTGATGATACAGGCGGTCTACAACGACGAGGTGACAGGTGAGTCCCTGCCCACGGCCTGGGAGGTGTTCTCCATGATCTGCCCAGTGTTCTCCATTATCTGCCCAGTACTTTCCGTGGTCTGCCCAGGGTTTTCCATGGTTTGCCCAGTGTTCTCCATGGTGTGCCCAGTGTTCTCCATGGTCTCCCTGGTGTTCTCCATGATCTGCCTGGGGTTTTTCATGATCTGCCCAGGGTTTTCTGTGGTCTGCCCAGTGTTCTCCATGATCTGCCCGGGGTTTTTCATGGTGTGCCCAGTGCTTTCCATGGTCTGCCCCGTGTTCTCCATGGTCTGTCCAGTGCTTTCTAGTTTTGGTGACAAGAAAGCCAGACCCTGCTTTGCTGACGGGGCTGGGTGTGCACTGGGACACAGGGTCATGAGCTCTTGGCCATCCAAAAGAAATATTCAGTGCCTTCTGCTCATTCCCTGATCAAATCTTCAGCATTTTCCAGTCTAAGCGGGTCCTTCCTTGGTCCTCTCCACCCACACTGACCGTGGCTGCCTCTGCAGGGAAGAACGTGCGCAGGTCGATCCAGGGCGTGGGGCAGATGATGTCCACCATGGTGCTGAGCAGGAAACAGTCCATCTTCAGCCCCCCCAACCTCAGCGCCGGCTCTGCCCCGGAGCAGGTGGACAGAGGGAGGAGCATTGAGAACGAGAACATTGTGGTGATGGAGACCAAGCTGAAGATCCTGGAGATCTTGCAGGTTGGAGTGGTGGGACCTGCGGGATGGGGGTGTGTGATGGGATTTTCTCAAGCAGGGGGACAGCTGGCATGAAGAGGGCACTCACTCACTTCTGATTTCTCCTTCCCTGCTGTTTCCAGTTCATCCTGAACGTACGGCTGGACTACAGGATTTCCTACCTGCTCTCGGTGTTCAAGAAGGAGTTTGTGGAGGTTTACCCCATGCAGGACAGCGCGGCCGACGGGACAGCCCCAGCCTTTGACTCCACA
Source organism: Pomatostomus ruficeps (assembly GCA_013400735.1). Taxonomy (NCBI): domain Eukaryota; kingdom Metazoa; phylum Chordata; class Aves; order Passeriformes; family Timaliidae; genus Pomatostomus; species Pomatostomus ruficeps. Next base: position 26,865 of record VYZT01008480.1, read on the forward strand.
AGTAACTCCCCCACTTTGCTCCTGGTACACCCTCAGACCAAACCCCAGGGGCTGGGAGGACACAGGTGGCAGAGGTGACATCTCCAGCAGCTGCTGCTGGCAGGGGACAGGGGTGGATGGAGTTTGTGTTTTGGTGGGATGGGGATGCTGGGTGCAGGGTCAGGGAGCTGGGCTGGTTCCCATGGGTTCCTGGGCTCAGATCAGGGAGCTGGGCTGGTTCCTGTGGGTTCCTGGGCTCAGATCAGGGAGCTGGGCTGGTTCCCATGGGTTCCTGGGCTGAGGTCAGGGAGCTGGGCTGGTTCCCGTGGGTTCTTGCCGAGGCTCAGGGTGGTGTTGTCCACACTTTTCACTCCCTCTCCTCTCCCTGCAGCCGCAGCCATGAACCTGGACCGGATCGGGGAGCACGCTGAGGCCATGTTTGGTGTGGGGTGAGTTCCTGCCCCTATAGCTCCCCTCCTGTCCATCCCGCCCAGGCCAGGAGCTGCAGGGGATGAGAAGGATGAGGCTCTCAAGGCTCTAAAGCCGTCCCCACCAGCCCCTGAGCTCCGTGTTAACACTCCCACCCCGCTCCAGGAAGTCGAGCAGCATGCTGGAAGTGGATGATGAGGGAGGGAGGATGTTCCTGCGCGTGCTGATCCACCTGACCATGCACGACTACCCCCCGCTCATCTCCGGCTCCCTGCAGCTCCTCTTCAAGCACTTCAGCCAGAGGCAGGAGGTGCTGCACACCTTCAAACAGGTGACACCGAGGGGACCTGGGGCACCCCACGCCTGGCTGTGGGTGGGGGACATGGGGGGCGGGTCCTGGTCCTTCCCTTGGGAGGGAGATCTGGGAGTGGGATTTGTGCCCCAAACTGGAGACCCCTGGAAAACTGGAAACTGGAATGTTGCTGCAGGTCCAGCTCCTGATCTCAGCCCAGGATGTGGAGAACTACAAAGTGATCAAGTCGGAGCTGGACAAGCTCCGCACGATGGTGGAGAAATCAGAGCTGTGGGTGGACAAGAAGGGCAGCACCAAAGGGGACAGCGCAGGGGACGGGAACAAGAAGGAGAAGAAGGAGGTGAGAGCCCAAGCCAGACCCTGGGAACTGGGGTGGGAAAGGAGCGGGAGGCAGGGGGGCTGCTCACCTTAATCCAGCACCTGATACCTCTCAATGGGGAGGCTCCAGGAGAGTCCTGTGGGGTGCAGCTGGAGGGGCACAGTGTGACCCCGGTGCTGTTGTGTCCCCTGCAGCACGGCGCCGACGAGGAGGTCATTGCTCCGGGAGAGAAGAGCAGCGAGAACTACCAGATAGTGAAGGGGGTGAGTGACACCAAACCCTGTCCTCGGGGCTGTTCCCAAAGGCACATCCTGGGTACTCCGGCAGGAAGGGAAGGGGCAAAATCCTGGGGAAATTTCCAAATTTTTCTGTGCTAACTACCAGATAGCACAAGTGACAAGTGCTATCTGGTAGTTACAGACTACCAGAGTAGTGACACCAAAGCCCGTCCTCCAGGCTGTTCCCAAAGGCACATCCCAGGTGCACTGGCAGGAAGGGAAGGGATGAAATCTTGGGGGGATTTCCAGGTTTTTCTGTGCTGCAGTAGAAACAAGTCCAAGCCTGGCTTGTTCCTGCCAGCTCAGCACAGGGAAAAGCTGTCACATCCCGCTGGAGGGGATTGGGTGGGTGACAGCTACAAGGGCTCCGCATGGCGCCGCAGGGAGGGTCCCTGAGGGGTGCCAGGATTCACGAGAAAAGCAGGGAACTCCCGGGATGATGGAGGGAATATCTGGAATGCAAACCAGCCCCGGTGCTGGTGGCAATCCCAGGTGGCTTCAGGCTCAGCCCCTGCCCGCCGGGGTCCCTCTGTCCCCAGATCCTGGAGCGGCTGAACAAGATGTGCGGGGTTGGGGAGCAGGTGCGCAAGAAGCAGCAGCGCCTGCTGAAGAACATGGACGCCCACAAAGTGATGCTGGACCTGCTGCAGATCCCCTACGAGAAGGTGGGTGGGCAGAACCGACTGATCCTGAGTGCCCAGGGCACACGCGGACCCCCCTGAGCGGCCTCCTGCCACTCCCATCCCTCCCAGCCCCGCGTGTTTCTCCTCTGTCCCGTCCTCAGGGCGATGCCAAGATGATGGAGATCCTCAAGTTCACCCACCAGTTCCTGCAGAAATTCTGTGCTGGCAACCAGGAGAACCAGGCCCTGCTGCACAAACACCTCAACCTCTTCCTGACCCCGGGGGTACGGAGAGGGCAGTGAGGGGAGGTGGAAGGCGGCAGCACAGGGAGGGAACTTGGCACCGCTCCTGGGGCCGAGAGGAGGAGATGGAACAGCCAGGAGGAGCCACCAGGAGTTGGGGACAGCTCCTGCAGCCCCCTGAGCTCACCCTGCCCCTTGTCCCCAGCTGCTGGAGGCGGAGACGATGCAGCACATCTTCCTCAACAACTACCAGCTGTGCTCGGAGATCAACGAGACGGTGCCGCAGCACTTCATCCACTGCGTGGCCACCCACGGCCGCCACGTCCAGTACCTCGACTTCCTGCACACCATCATCAAGGCCGAGGGCAAGTACGTCAAGAAGTGCCAGGACATGATCATGACCGAGGTGAGGACCTTTCCTGCGGGGCAGGAGCCGGGGGGAAGCAGGGCTTGGCTCCTGGGACCTGTGCCGTTGGCTTCTTTCTCAAGAAGAGCCTTCCAGTCACGCTGGATCCTCCCAGGAACCAGCGAGCCCCAGTGGGCATCCTGAGTGGCCATCAGCCATTTCCAGGGGCTCAATGTGAGGTCCAAGAGCTCAGGAGTCCCACAATTTTTGGTTGCACTGAAAATGCCTGATTTTCTGTGTAAACACAAATCCCTGTCACTCTGGTTGTCCCTGTAGACACAAATCCCTGTCACCCTGGTTTTCCCCATAAACACAAATCCCTGTCACCCTGGTTGTCCCTATAAAAACAAGTCCCTGCCGCCCCGGTTTTCCATCTAAACACAAATCCCTGTCCCCCTTCCTGACCGCTGCTGCTCATCCCCCGCTGCAGAGGTGACACCACTGGCCTGGGAGGTTTCTGACCCTCCTTTTTCAGAGTGCTGACCACTGACCACTGAGCACTGACCCCTCCCTGCAGCTCACCAACGCCGGGGATGACGTGGTGGTGTTCTACAACGACAAGGCCTCGCTGGCCACGCTGCTGGAGATGATGACGGCGGCCAGGGACGGCGTGGAGGAGAACAGCCCCCTGATGTACCACATCTCCCTGGTGGACCTGCTGGCCGCCTGCGCTGAGGGCAAGAACGTCTACACCGAGATCAAGTGCACGTCCCTGCTGCCCCTGGAGGACGTGGTGCGGGTGGTGACGCACGAGGACTGCATCACGGAGGTACGGGGTGGCAGCCAGGAGGACCCCGGGGCTCTGCGCTGGTTGTCCCCTGACAGTGTCCCTGCCCCTGTCCCCCTCCCTGGCAGGTGAAGATGGCCTACGTGAACTTTGTCAACCACTGCTACGTGGACACGGAGGTGGAGATGAAGGAGATCTACACCAGCAACCACATCTGGACTCTCTTCGAGAACTTCACCCTGGACATGGCCCAGGTGCGCGGGGAGGGAGGGACGCAGCAGCAGTGGTTGGGATGGGGACAGTTTGGTGTCACCGAGGCTCCCCTGAAGCCTCCTGCAGGGCATGGACACTGGGGACTCGTGTAGTGCCACACCTGGGGCTGGGGAGCAGTCAGCGTGGCCACAGGAGCTGTGTCACCAGCCATGTCCTCCAGCTGGACGCGGGCCCAGCAGCCTCTGGGCAGACACGAGCTGGGCCCGGTGCCACCAGCGTCCTCCCTGTCCCCACAGATGTGCAAGAAGCGGGAGAAGCGCCTGCCGGATGCCACGCTGGAGAAGTACGTGCTGACGGTGGTGCTGGACACCATCAACGCGTTCTTCAGCTCGCCCTTCTCAGAGAACAGCACCTCACTGCAGGTGACGAGGGGCCGGCAGGGTGACAGGGGGAGGACAGCGGCTCAGCCAGCCCCCAAAACACGGCGTGGACACGTGTGCTGACACTCCTGTCCCCTGCAGACCCACCAGACCATCGTGGTGCAGCTTCTCCAGTCCACCATGAGGCTGCTGGAGTGTCCGTGGCTGCAGCAGCAGCACAAGAGCTCGGTGGAGTCCTGCATCCGCACGCTGGCCATGGTCGGTAAGGAGCCATCGCCGAGCCCAGGGGACACAGGGGACAGGGCCACCCTGGGCTGTCCCTGCCCAGCAGCGAGCGGGACACGCTGTCCCTGCTGCGGGGGTGGCAGGACATGCGGTGAGAGCCTGCCAGCTGGGGATGTGCCTTTTTTGGAGCTCCATCTCAGCACGCCCAAGATAATGAGGGGATAACCGGAGCCTGGGCTTGGCTGGGAGCTCCCTGGTGTGTCCCTGCCCAGACACAAAGCCAACATTGATGGTGGTTTTCCCTGGGCAGGACTTTGCCCTCGGCGTGCAGCCGCCTGGCTCGGGCTGAGTGCTGTTCGCTCTGACTCACCGCGGAAAGGATTGCTGGTGGTTGGGCTCTGGGTGGGGATTTCCCTTTGGAATTCCAGGCCGGGTGCTCACAGCCTCCCCACGCTGGGCTTTCCCGACCCAAAACTGGGGCTGGGGCCTGTTCCCATCCTCTGTGGGGCTGTGGGAGGGATGGGTGGGAACCCTCCAGCCTTTACTGGCCTGGAGGGGTTTTCTCGTGTATTTACCCCAAATCTCTGCTGCCAGTGAGGTGAACACTGGGGAAGGGGTGCCCGGGCAGCGTGGTGGTGATGCCTTCAGGGTTGGTACAAACCCGAGGCAGCCCCAGCAGCGCAGGGCAAAGGGCATTCCCTTGGGTTAATGGGATCCCAGGGGCACAACTCGGCCCAGGTGGGAACAGCCAAGCAGCACCGCCGGGTCCAACGCGGATCCAATTGGATGGAGCTCAGCAATGAGCAGATCGACCTCAAATCCCCAATCAGGAACTGAACAAATGAGGGAACTGTCCCCCATTCTAATGACCCCCCCACGGGAGACTCCAGCCCAGCTGAACAAACCTGTTGCAGAGAGGAGGCTCCGGGCAAGGCTGGAGCCTCTGCTTTGGAGACACTCGGGATGTTCCGTCTGCTCCCCTCAGAGAAGCCCCAAGCTGAGCTCAATCTCAGCCCCCAAGGGTTCTCCACATGTAGGGCTGAGGGACAGGGAGTGTTTGTGAAGGGAACAGGGAAAGGGGATGAAAATGTATAAAAAGGGGATAAAAAGAAAAGACAAAAAACCATCGGGCATCAGCGGGACCCAGCTGGGTGGTGGCCGTCCCAACGCCGTCCCCATGTCCCGCAGCCAAGAGCCGCTCCATCGCGCTGCCCATGGACCTGGACGCCCACGTGAGCTCCCTGCTCAACAGCAGCTCCACCAGCACGGTGCAGAGGAACACCTCGAGCTACAAGGCGGCCACGCGCAGCTTCCCCCGCGTCTCCACCACCCCCAACCAGTGGGACTACAAGAACATCATTGAGAAGCTGCAGGTGCGGGGCCGGGCGTGGTGGGGCTCGGGTGGCCGGACAGTGCTGCAGGGTCCCTCCCCCGTGTGTTCCCTGGCTCTGAGGGGGTTTGTGCGGCTCGCAGGACATCATCAACGCCCTGGAGGATCGCCTGAAGCCGCTGGTGGAGGCCGAGCTGTCCGTGCTGGTGGATGTCCTGCACCGGCCCGAGCTGCTCTTCATGGAGGGGACGGAGGCGTTCCAGCGCTGCGAGAGCGGGGGCTTCCTGTCCAAGTGAGGCCGGTTTGGGGCTGCCCTGGGGGGGTTGGAGGGGCTGGGGACCCTCATCTGGGTGGGCCGTGTGTCCCTGTGTGCCTGCAGAGATGCTGGGGACCCTCAGCTGGGTGGGCTGTGTGTCCCTGTGTGCCTGCAGGGGTGCTGGGGACCCTCATCCGGGTGGGCTGTGTGTCCCTGTGTGCCTGCAGAGATGCTGGGGACCCTCATCCGGGTGGGCTGTGTGTCCCTGTGTGCCTGCAGAGATGCTGGGGACCCTCAGCTGGGTGGGCCATGCGTTCCTGTGTGCCCTGAGGGGGCTGGGGACCCTCATCTGGGTGGGCTGTGTGTCCCTGTGTGCCTGCAGGGGTGCTGGGGACCCTCATCTGGGTGGGCCTGCAGCCTGTGGGGGTGCTGGGGATGGTCCCCTCGGGGATCCCCGTGTCCCTGCCAGCCGTGTGACAGCGGCTCTGCTGTGCCAGGCTGGTGCAGCACACCAAGGACCTCATGGAGACGGAGGAGAAGCTCTGCATCAAGGTGCTGAGGACGCTGCAGCAGATGCTGGTGAAGAGGAACAAGTACGGCGAGAGGGTGAGCACCGTGAGCCCACGGCATGTCCTTGTCCCTGCTCCCAGGCTGGCAGAGCTCTCCCCGGGCACCCAGGGGTGCTCAGCCGGTTCTGCCCCGGCCTTGGCACAGGGACAGCGGTGACGTTTGTTTGCCTTGGCAGGGCAACCTGCTGCGGAAAATGCTCATGAACAATTACCTGCAGAACAAGAGGTCCAGCTCCAAGGGGGAGATGGGGGACGCTGCTGGGGGCGGTGAGTGTCCCTCTCCCGCCCCTTCTCCTCCTTTGCTGCTCCCTCACACCCCGAATTCCCGGCTCCCGGGCCATGATGGGACCATGTCGGTGGCTGGTTGCCGTGTCCCCACCTCCGCGGGAGCAGAGGGGCTGGGGAGGTGCAGGGATGGCGCTGAGGTGTCCTGGCGGTGACAGAGCTGTGCTGGCTCTGTGCTGCCACAGTGTCACATCCCCCGTGTCCCCTCCCGCAGGCCAGGACCAGGACTGGTCGGCCATCGCCGCTGTCCAGTGCCGGCTGGATCGCGAAGGGGCCACCAAGTTGGTGGCTGACCTCATCATGAACACCAAGAATGAGAAGATCTTCCAGGAGAGCATCCTGCTGGCCATCCGCCTGCTGGATGGCGGCAACACCGAGATCCAGGTGCGGAGCGGGGCTGGGCAGCCAGGGCTCGATGTGGGCAGTGTGGGGATCCAGTGCGAGCCCTGAGCAGCGGATTTGGCCAAAATCCCTCTGGTTTGTGATGAAATCGATGCTCTGAGTTCCCCAGCTCCATGGCTGGAGGCTGCGGGAGGGGCAGGCGGTTCCAGGTTGTTTCTGGAGCTCTGCTGATGCCCTCTGCCGGGAATTCCTAAAATGGCTCAGGGCTGCCGCTCCTGTGGGGGACATCCGGGGTTGTCCCAAACCCTTGGTCACAGGGAAGCTGAAAAATTGTGCGTGCAAAACCCCGTGGGGCTCCAGGCAAAACCCAGGTTATCCCGAACCGGTCTGGAGTGCTGAGGCTGCTCAGAGGGACAGGGACACTTTGGACCCCGTGGTGGGGACCTGAACGAGTGCCCTTTTACCAGAAATCCTTCTACAACCTCATGACGAGCGACAAGAAGTCCGAGAAGTTCTTCAAGGTCCTGCACGACCGGATGAAGAAGGCGCAGCAGGAGACCAAGTCCACGGTGTCGGTGAACATGAGCGACATCGGGAACAAGCCCCGCGAGGACAAGGACGAGCCAGACCCTGGCGCCAAAGGTACGGGGCCATGTCCCCCTGTCCCTTTGTCCCCTCGGCAGGGCCAGCCATGGCTTGGTGACAGCCCGAGCTGATGAGGGGACAACTGCCCGCAGGACGAGGAGACACCTTCCTGCTGCCCGGCACCCCCACGCGGTACCCGATGGCCGTGGGCTTCCACAAGGGCCACGAGCCTGGGGAGCAGGGCCAGAACAACGAGATGGGAGTGACAGTGCTGATCATGGAGCCCATCCTGCGCTTCCTGCAGCTGCTCTGCGAGAACCACAACCGCGACCTGCAGGTTGGTGCTGGGGCTGTGGGGTTGGGCTGGGGGAAGGCTGGGATCTGCCCCAGTTTGGCCCCAAAATGCTGTGGCACCAGGAGCTCTGTGCCTCATTTTCCCCATGAGCAATGCACCATCCCTTGTGGATAACCTGGGACTGTGGGGTTGGGCTGGGATCTGCCCCAGTTTGGCCCCAAAATGCTGTGGCACCAGGAGCTCTGTGCCTCATTTTCCCCATGAGCAATGCACCATCCCTTGTGGATATCTTAATGCTGTGACAAGGCTGCGATCTGCCCCAGTTTGGCCCCAAAATGCTGTGACACCAGTGGGTCTGTGCCTCAGTTTCCCCATCCCTTGTGAATATCTTGGGGCTGTGGGGTTGGGCTGGGATCTGCCCCAGTTTGGCCCCAGAGTGCTGTGGCATCCGCAGCTCCATGCCTCAGTTTCCCCATCCCTTGTGGATATCTTGGGGCTGTGGGGTTGGGCTGGGAGAATGCTGGGATCTGCCCCAGTTTGGCCCCAAAATGCTGTGACACCAGTGGGTCTGTGCCTCAGTTTCCCCATCCCTTGTGGATAACCTGGGGCTGCAGGATGGGTTCACTGCAGGACTGAGGTCTGTGGGTTACAGGGATCATCCCAGCCCAAATGTCCCTCACACCGCAGCTGGAGCGGGGTGGGGGAGAGAGGGATCAGGACCCCATTCCCGGGCTCTGCTCCACAGAACTTCCTGCGGTGCCAGAACAACAAAACCAACTACAACCTGGTGTGTGAGACGCTGCAGTTCCTGGACATCATGTGCGGCAGCACCACGGGCGGGCTGGGGCTGCTCGGCCTCTACATCAACGAGTACAACGTGGCCCTCATCACCCAGACCCTGGAGACCCTCACCGAGTACTGCCAGGGGCCCTGCCACGAGAACCAGGTCCGGGGGGCTCCCGGGGGTCATTCCCCAAATCTCATCGCTGAGCTGGGGAGGTTTGGGGGGGATGTGGGGGAAGGCAGCAGAGCCAGGGACAGGGTTTGTGTTCGGAGTGTGAGCAGGAGCAGAATGTGGCAGCAGAGGTTCCTGCGCAGGTCACCAGCTGCTGCTTGGCTGCAAAATGTGGTGACACAGATGGGGGGTGAATAATTCAGGGGCTTTTTGCAGGGAGAGGGGAGGTTTGGGGCTCCAGGGCTGGTTGGGGAAGTTTGGGGGTCCTGGGCTGATCGGGCAGGGTCAGGGCTGCAGGCAGGGCAGTGTTTTGGAGCAGAGCTGTGCTGGATGGTGGAGCTGGGAGGACTGGGAGGACTGGGAGGATCTGTGGGGTAACCACTCTGCCCGACCCCCCCAGAGCTGCATCGTCACCCACGAGTCCAACGGCATCGACATCATCACAGCGCTGATCCTGAACGACATCAGCCCCCTCTGCAAGTACCGCATGGACCTGGTGCTGCAGCTGAAGGTGCCCGGAGCCCTGCGCTGGGGCGGTGGGGATGTGTCCGTGTGTCCCTGTGTGTCCCTGTGTGTCCCTGTGTGTCCCTGCATGTGTCACTGTGGCCCTGTGTGTGTCACTGCGTGTCACTCTGTGTGTCCCTGTGTGTCCCTGTGTGTCCCTGTGTGTGTCACTGCGTGTCACTCTGTGTGTCCCTCTGTGTGTCACTGCATGTGTCCCTGTGTGTCCCTGCGTGTGTCTCTGTGTATGTCCCTGTGTGTGGCACTGTGTGTGTCTCTGCGTGTGTCCCTGTGTGTCACTGTGTGTGTCACTGCGTGTCACTGTGTGTGTCACTGTGTGTGTCCCTGTGTGTGTCCCTGCGTGTGTCACTGTGTGTGTCCCTGTGTGCCCCTGTGTGTGTGTCTATGTCACTGCATGTCCGTGTCTGTGTTCCTGTGTCTGTCCCTGCATGTGTCCCTGTGTGCCCCGTGTGTGTGTCCCTGCATGTGTCCCAGTGTGTCTCTGTGTGTCCCTCTGTGTGTCACTGCATGTGTCCCTGTGTGTCACTGAATGTCACTACGTGTGTCCCTGTGTGTCCCTGTGTGTGTCCCTGCATGTGTCTCTGTGTATGTCCCTGTGTGTGGCACTGTGTGTGTCTCTGCGTGTGTCCCTGTGTGTCCCTGTGTGGCACTGTGTGTGTCCCTGTGTGTCACTGCATGTGTCCCTGTGTGTCACTGCGTGTGGCCCTGCGTGTGGCCCTGCATGTCCCTGTGTGTCACTGTGTGTCACTGTGTGTGTCACTGTGTGTCCCTGCGTGTGTCCCTGCGTGTGTCCCTGTGTGTGTCTCTGTGTCACTGCATGTCCCTGTGTGTGTCACTGCATGTCCCTGTGTGTCCCTGCGTGTGTCCCTGTGTGTGTCACTGCGTGTGGCCCTGCGTGTGGCCCTGCGTGTGGCCCTGCATGTCCCTGTGTGTGACTGTGTGTGTCACTGTGTTTGTCACTGTGTGTCCCTGCGTGTGTCCCTGTGTGTGTCCCTGTGTGTGTCTCTGTGTCACTGCATGTCCCTGTGTGTGTCACTGCATGTCCTGTGTGTGTCACTGCATGTCACTGTGTGTGTCACTGCGTGTGGCCCTGCATGTCACTGTGTGTGTCACTGCGTGTGTCACTGCTTGTGGCACTGCAGGGACTCCCTGGCAGGGTCAGGGCTGTGCTGTGGGGCTCGGTGGTCACTGGGAGGGGACCCTGCCTGTGTCAGACCCTCGGGTGTGGGAGCAGCTGGGCTCGGTGGGACAGGGCTGGCACAGGGGAGGGGACACGGGGTCATTCTGCCCACCCCAGCGCCCTGGGCAGTGACAGGGGACAGAGCCCTCACCCACCCCAGCGCCCTGGGCAGTGACAGGGGACAGCCACCCTCACCAAGGGCTTCTCCCCGCCAGGACAACGCCTCCAAGCTGCTCCTGGCCCTGATGGAGAGCAGGCACGACAGCGAGAACGCCGAGCGGATCCTCATCAGCCTCCGGCCCCAGGAACTGGTGAGGGCACCGGGAATGTCCCCTGAGCCCCCAGCCCGGGGCTGAACCTCCTGTGCCCTGTCCTGCTGCAGTTCCTGAACCCAGAACCTCCTCACCTGCCCTGCTCCTGCTGCAGTTCCTGAACCCAGAACCTCCTCACCTGCCCAGGGCTGCTGCAGTTCCTGCTCTGCACCCAAAAACCTCCTCACCTGCCCCTGCTGCTGCAGTTCCTGCTCTGCACCCAAAAACCTCCTCACCTGCCCTGGTCCTGCTGCAGTTCCTGAACCCAGAACCTCCTCACCTGCCCAGGGCTGCTGCAGTTCCTGCTCTGCACCCCAGAACCTCCTCACCTGCTGCTCCTGGCCGAGGATTTTCCCGAATCCTGGCTGGAGGAGGACGCAGGGAATGAGGAGGAGCTCAGAGCCCGGTGCTGCCTTTCCTTGCAGGTGGATGTCATTAAGAAGGCCTACCTGCAGGAGGAGGAGTGCGAGAACGCCGAGGTTTCCCCCCGCGAGGTCGGACACAACATTTACATCCTGGCGCTGCAGGTGAGGGCGGGGATGTGCCAGGCTGGGCTCCCGCTCGTGGGTTTCACGTTTTTCTCTGTGTTTACGCACATTTCCTGCAGCCAGATCGGCCTCCCTGGGGAGCCAAATATGTTTTTGGCTGCGGGGAAAAGCCAGGGCTTGCTGGTTGTCCTGTTCCGCCTGTGCCCCGTGGCTGTGGGTGTCTGTCCTCCATCCTGTGCTCACTGTCACCATCCCTGTCCCCTCCCAGCTCTCCCGACACAACAAGTCCCTGCAGCAGCTCCTGAAGCCGGTGAAGCGGATCCAGGAGGAGGAGGAGGAGGGAATTTCATCCATGGTAGGAGAGATCTTCAGAGTGGAGCCCCCCCGAGCCTCCCGCCCTTGCTGAGCCCACCTGGGCTCTGTTGTTTAGGATTTGATGAATTTTGGTGCTCCCCAGGGAGACTAAAGAGGGAAAGCCACCTAAATGTCCTTCTAGCCAGGGGTACAAGGCCAAAGGTGTGTGGGTGGCACAGGCTGGTGGCCCTGGGGGGGTCCTGCCCTTCCCCACTTCCCTCCCGAAAGGAAGGGCCGAGTCCTCTGCTGCCGTTCCTTGCCCACGTACCTCAGATCCCGACAAGATTCAGCAGGAATGTGATTTCCCCGGGGTTTTGTGAGCACTGGTTGGTAATTTGTGGATTAGCAGCGCTTGGATGTAATTATTGCAGGGAATCGATTGTCTGTCACCACGGGGAGCGCTCGCACCCCTTATGGAAGCTTTAATTCATTTGCTTTTCCCTGAAAACCTCATCAGCTGTGGGAGATGTCGGGGCATGTTGTGGGAACAGTCAGATCCGGATTCTGGCTGTGGCCAGGCTCATCCTCTCCCTCTCCTTTTCCCTCTCCCATCCAGCTCAGCCTCAACAACAAGCAGCTGTCGCAGATGCTGAAGTCGACGGCCCCGGTGCAGGAGGAGGAGGAGGATCCGCTGGCTTATTACGAGAAACACACGTCCCAGATCGAGGCAAGGCCTCTGGGCTGGTGGCTTTTCAGCCTGCCCACGGTCCCCGAATCCCACCTGGCTCCAGATGCCCCGTGTCCAATTATTTTGCATGAGGAGCCGTCCCCTTTTCCCATCCCCATGCTGGCAGGAGGATTAGCTCCAGGAGCTGAGGGATGAGCAGCCCCCGGGACCCTCCCCTTATCTCCAGAAACCGAGGGATGAGCAGCCCCCTGGACCCTTCCCTTCTCTCCCAGCAGCTGTAGGATGCTGATCCAGCAGCCTCATCCTTGGCGTGGATCCCTTGTTCCCACATTCCCATCTTTCCTCATCCAGGGCTGCCTCTGCTCAGGGCAGTTTGGAAGCTTTTAAACGAGTGGCTGGTGATGTTTGGATCCTGTGGAGCGGGAGGGAGGAGGGGAAGGCACAGCTGGATCTGGGAAGGAGGGAAAAACCACGGCAGGGCAGGACATGAGGGCTCTGGATCTTGGAAGGAGGATAAAACCATGGCAGGACAGGCTCTGAGGGCTCTGCATCTAGGAAAGAGGGAAAAACCATGGAAGGGCAGGACATGAGGGCTCTGCTCCCCGCAGATCGTGCGGCTGGACCGGAGCATGGAGCAGATCATCTTCCCCGTGCCCGGCATCTGCGAGTTCCTCACCAAGGAGACCAAGTACCGGCTCTTCACCACCACGGAGCAGGACGAGCAGGGCAGCAAAGTCAGCGACTTCTTCGACCAGTCCTCCTTCCTGCACAATGAGATGGAGTGGCAGAAGAAGCTGCGCAGTAAGGGCCAGGCAGACCCTGCCCGGGCTGCGCCGGTGGGACACTGGGGGACATTCCTTCGGTCATTCCTGCTGGGAGAGGGCTGCACGCCTGGAAATGGCATCGCTGAGCTGCCCTGCACCTGGCAGAGTGCGGGGAGTGAAGGTTGAAATCCCAGGGATGGGATTCCTCCGTGCCAGGGCAGTTTCTCCACAGTCTGAGCTGCTCTTTACTCCCATTCCCTGGAATTCCACCTGAGGTGTTTTCCCTGGAAAGCCCTTTCGGTTGCCTTCTCCCAAGCCAGGATCTCTTAGCTGCACATGGGCAATAAAACCAATTTCTCTACCCCCTGCTTAGGGGCTTTCAGGGTGGAAATCCTGGGTGTGAATCCCAGGACCTGAGCAGGGATTCCCACTACGGATACTGGGATGCAGCTGAGGGACAGTGTCACATCTATGAGGGGGGACAGGGCCAGCCTGATTCCAGGGTATCAGAGCAGGGTTCCAGAGGGCTGGGGAACTGAGGAATGTGAGCAGAGCCATTTAAAAGGTGCACTCCTCTTCCAGCAGATGAGCAGGAATGTGTTCAAAACATTTTATCAATGTTTTGAAGGAGTTGGGAAGGCTGGGTCAGTCTGGGGCCAGCAGCTGCAGAGCCCACGGGGATCTGCGATGACACAGGGGGTCCAGGGGGACACGGGGGGTCAGGGAGGAGCCGGTTGGCTCGAGGCTGGCTGAGGTTTTTGTGTTGCCTCCTCTCCCCCCAGGCATGCCGCTGATGTACTGGTTCTCCCGCAGAATGACGCTCTGGGGAAGCATTTCCTTCAACCTGGCCGTCTTCATCAACATCATCATCGCCTTCTTCTACCCCTACGTGGAAGCCACGTCCATGGGTGAGTGCCCCAGCACCTGCTGCTCCTCAGGGCGGGAGGGCGAGGGATCTTCACACACAGGAAAACTGGCACTGTCCCCGTGCTTGGGCTCCTTTGGGGTCCTAAAACCCAGGACCTTTGGGCTCCTAAAACCCCAGGTCCTTTGGGCTCTGAAAACCCCAGGACCTTTGAGCTCCAAAATCCTGGGTCCTTTGGGCTCCTAAACTCCAGGTCCTTTGGGCTCCAAACTCCCGGGTCCTTTGGGCTCCAAAATCCTGGGTCCTTTGGGCTCCTAAATCCCAGATTCTTTAGGCTCCTGAAACCCCAGGTCCTTTCTGCTGCATAAAGGAAATGATGGAGTCAGGATTTCCATTTCCAGCCCTCCCACTCCTTCCTTCTCAGGGAAACCTCTCTTCTCCAGGGCTGCCCTTCCCCAGTTTGGGAAGCAGTGATGGAATAAATCCCTGTTTTCAGGCACAGCCTCCATCACCTGCAGTGGTTCTGAGCTCTCGGGTGAAAGATGTCAGGAAATTTATCAGTAAAAACCACCTGAATGCACATGAACTGTGCAGTGCAGCATCGTCATCTCTGACAAAGAGCTCAGGAGTGTGGCTGGACAGTTTCCCATGTGTCTCCTCCTCCCAGGAGTGCTGGATTCCCCACTCATCTCCCTGCTCTTCTGGATCCTGATCTGCTTCTCCATCATGGCCCTGTTCACCAAGCGCTACGGGGTGCGGCCGCTGCTGGTGGCCCTGATCCTGCGCTCCATCTACTACCTGGGCATCGGGCTCACCCTCAACATCCTGGGCGCTCTCAATGTGAGTTTTCCGTGTCCTGGGGAATCTGGGAGCCATCCCGCACTCCCAGGGCGCAGCAAACCCCACTCCCTCCCGTTTCTGGCCGTCCCCAGCTGACCAACAAGATCGTGTTCGTGGTGAGCTTCGTGGGCAACCGAGGCACCTTCATCCGCGGCTACAAGGCCATGATCATGGACGTGGAGTTCCTCTACCACGTCGGCTACATCGTGACCAGCGTCCTGGGGCTCTTCGTGCACGAGCTCTTCTACAGCATCCTGGTACGAGAAACGTGGGTATTGGGGGCACAGCCAGGAGCTGGAAGGCTCCTGTGACACCTTCCAGGGGCTGATTGATGGCGGAGAGAACAATTCCCCGCGCTCTAATCTCCGCGTGGGCTGAGCTCTCTGCCTCCCGACAGTATCTATTGCTGTCTCTCCTGGTCCTGGGCTCTATCTCTGCTTCTAATCTGCTGCGTGCTTTATCTGGGTCAGCCGGGGAGGCAACGTGAGCTGCCGAGGGCAGAGCCGGGGTGCCTGTGGCCTATTCTTGGCTCTCCTGCTGCGCATAAGTCACTCCATTCTTCTCCGCTTCCCTTCAGTAAGCTGGGAAACTTAAAAGCTTTGTGCGAAAAGTTAGTCAAGGTCTGCTGAGCGATCCAAGATCTGGGGATGAAAGGGGATATAGATAGGCCTGGCATTATCAAGAGAGAAATGCAGCATTTCTGTGCTCCCGGCTCCTTTCAGCTGTTTGACTTGATCTACCGAGAGGAGACCTTGTTTAATGTCATCAAAAGCGTGACGCGGAACGGGCGCTCCATCCTGCTGACAGCCCTGCTGGCCCTCATCCTCGTCTACCTCTTCTCCATCGTGGGCTTCCTGTTCCTGAAGGATGACTTCATCCTCGAGGTGGACCGGCTGCCGGACAGCAAAGCCAAAGGTCGGGCAGTGCTGGGGCTGTGGGACACCGTGGGACCCCCCTCACACCTCTCAGGGGTTGCTGTGTGGGATTTTAAACTGGGAGCACTGGTTTTGGGGGCCCAGAGAGGAGAGCTTCGTGTTCGTGCTGTGTGTTTGGGGTCAGTGGTGGCAGAGAAAGGGGCACAGAGCCTTTCTGTGAAAGGTCAGCATTTCAGGGCCTAAACCCTGAGGAAAAGCTTCAAATCCTAGAAAAAGTAGGAGAATTTGAGACTTTTTCCCCAAAGAGGTTGGCACCTTCCTGGGAGCTTTGCAGGGGAGAGGTGCTGCTCTCACAGGGGTCTCCTCCTTGCAGATGATCCCTTGGGGATGCACAGGAACGTGGAGACCTTCATGGAGTCGTGCAGCAGCGACAAAATCAGCTGCTCTGCCCCACCCACTGCCCTGGAAGGTAAGAGGAGCTCTGTGGAAATGCCAGCTCCGTGTGGCAGCGTGGATTCGCCAGCCAGCTCAGGAAAATCCCAGCTTTCCCAAGGTGGAAACTAAATCTGCTTCCTGGGGCCTGTTGGGCCTGTGAATTTTGCACTGACCCTGGCATAAAAAACGTTGGGGTAGATTAATTTAATCACAGAGGAGGTGGGAGCTCCCAGGAGCGTTTGGCTGCTGGGATGTGCAGGGTGGGACATCCTCACCAGGCAGCTGCTCCCGTGTCACTGCAGCCGGAGCTGTCCCACTGCTGGACACGGGCGCTGAGTCCCCGCTGTCCCCCCCAGCAGCCGAGCCCGAGCAGTGGGAGCGCGCCTGTGACACGCTGCTCATGTGCATCGTCACCGTCCTCAACCACGGCCTGCGCAACGGCGGTGGCGTCGGGGACATCCTGAGGAAACCCTCCAAGGACGTGAGTGGGGACAGCGCCTGGGGCCTCGTTCTCCTGCTGAACCCTGCTGCAGTCCCTGCTGGCCCCCTCCCCTGGCAATCCCTCACGTTCTTGTCCTCCCCTGGTGGCACAGCCATGTCACAGGGCTGGGGTGGCTGCAGCAGAGCTGTGCAGGACACCCAATTCCCCCTCTCACCCACTCCAGGAGTCCCTGTTCCCTGCTCGAGTTGTCTACGACCTCCTCTTCTTCTTCATCGTCATCATCATCGTCCTCAACCTCATCTTCGGGGTCATCATCGACACCTTTGCGGATCTGAGGAGCGAGAAGCAGAAGAAGGAGGAGATCCTGAAGACCACGTGTTTTATCTGTGGTGAGTGCTGGGAATCCAGGAATTGCCCCAAAGCTCTTCCTCCCCTCCCAGGTTGGGGGAAGGAAAAGAATTTCAGCTGGATTCTGGTTTTTATTTATCACCGCCAAGCTTGAATCCATTCAGCGAGGGGTCGCTGCACTGGGAGGGGTTTAAACAAGGACAAAACTGGAGGGAAATTCTCGATGTTGTTCCTCAACCTGCTAATGAGGTGTTAAACTAAAAGCACATTGTGGGGTTCTTGTTGCTGTGCATCTCCCTCCTGAGACCTTCCCTTGGCCAGTGGGGGGGAAAAAAGCAGCATATCACTGAAGAAATGTAATAGAGAAAATGATCTGGAATCCTTTCAGGCAGCAGAAGGCATTAAAAAAAAAAGAAGAAAGCCCCGGTAAATCTCTCTGCTTTTTCCTTTAAAGATCCTCTGGGTGTAGTTGTGTGTGTCGGTACCTGGGCAGAGGCAGAGCCAGCAAGATTTAGGAATTGTTCCCTGTGAGGGTGGTGGCACAGGTTCCCAGACCAGCTGTGGCTGCCCCTGGATCCCTGGGAGTGTCCCAGCCCCGGCTGGACGGGGCTTGGAGCAGCCTGGGACAGTGGGAGGTGTCCCTGCCATGGCAGGGGTGGCACTGGATGGGCTTTAATGTCCTTCCAACCCAACCATTCCATGATTCTCTGATTCCGTGATTTTAAACAGAACCCCAGTTGGGTTGTTGCCCTGTGGTTTGATGTTTATGTGCTAAATGTACTAATTACTAAAAGCACTGGAATGTCACCTTCGGGAGGGGACGTGCTTGGCTGAATTTCCCTCCATGTGTTTGCTGCTCACTCACCTCCTCCCCTCCCCATCTCCTCCCCGTCCTCCTCCTCCCTTCCCTGCCTGTCCCAGGGCTGGAAAGGGACAAGTTTGACAACAAGACCGTGTCCTTCGAGGAGCACATCAAATACGAGCACAACATGTGGAACTACCTGTACTTCATCGTGCTGGTGCGGGTGAAGAACAAGACCGACTACACCGGCCCCGAGAGCTACGTGGCGCAGATGATCAAGGTACCTGCACCCTCGGGGCAGCCCCTGGGCCATCCCATCCTGCCTGCCCCCGGGATAACGGGAACAAGGGGCTGGCCAAGGAAAAACAGCTCTGGGAAGTCCTTTTGGAAAATACTGATTAATGGTGCGGTGCCTTAGCTCGTCCTGAGCTGGTTTTTTCCATGTGGTTTGTTCAAGGGTTTGGACCCTGAGCTGAAGGGTTCAACCAAGGTGGGAGTGGGACTTCAAGGGGGTTTGGAGGAAGGGGACAGGAAAGGAAAGGGAAAGGGAAAGGGAAAGGAAAGGAAATATTATCTTCTGTACTTGAGCCCATGAACCAACCTATAGCTGGACCATTCGTGGAAAAACTGCGGATTTTTGCAGAGAGAATTTCTTTAATCCCTAAGCACAGAGGCTGCCTGTTAAACCCTCTCTTCCCTCCTCCTCTCTCCACCCTCACCCCAACTCCCCTTGTCCGTGGTAATTTTCCCAGAACAAGAACCTGGACTGGTTCCCCCGGATGCGAGCCATGTCTCTGGTCAGCAATGAAGGGGAAGGGGAGCAGAACGAGATCCGCAACCTGCAGGACAAACTCAACACCACCATGAAGCTCGTGTCCCACCTCACCTCGCAGCTGAACGAGCTGAAGGAACAGGTATGGGGAATTCCCTGTGGGAACCCTCTGTCCTTCCCGAAATAGACACTGAGGGCAGGGAGGGGAGGCAGGACCTGCCCAGGGCATCACGACAGCACAAGCACAGGGCTCCCGCGGCTCCTTCTTGGGGGAATTGGGGACACTTGGGACACGTGGCTTCGGGCAGTGCCTCAGCAGCTCGGGGTTTGCTGGCAGAGGCTCAAAGCAGCACAGTCAGACATTGGGAAGCACAGGAGGGCTGGGAATCGCCTGACCGTGTCCTTGCTGGGATTGCAGATGACGGAGCAGCGGAAGCGCAGGCAGCGGATGGGGTTTGTGGATGTGCAGAACACCATGAACCACTGAGGCACGGCTCCAGCCGCCGCGGGACTGCACCTGAGCAGGTGCCAGCTGAGGAGCTGCTCCTCCCTGGGCTCCAGGATGGATTGTCACTGGCTGGGGACGCCGGAGCGCACGGACAGGGCTCCCCAGCCAGCACCTCCCTTAGAGCGCTTGTAAGCACCGCCAGGAGCAGGGACTGGCCCCACCCTCCCCACACCTGGGCCCAGGTGTTGTTCCACCACCCTCGTAGGATGATAAATCACCCGGGACTTTCGTTCCTCGTTGCAGTAACTCTTCATTTTGCACCTGTGGAGGGTTGTACCTTTACCCCCGTGTGCTCCAGCCCCTCGGCTGGGGGTGAGTAGCTGTAGGGCCGCACTATTTAACTTATTCCGAGTGCCACGTGTCCCTGCGGGGCTCTGCCAAGCAGCCCTCGTTCTCTGCTGCGCCTGCTCCGCGCTGACCCCTCGCCATTCACAGCATTCTCTTCGTCCTGTGGCGCAGCCAAGAGCAGCTGAACTCGAGGAGGTGGATTTAATTTAATTAACTCGCCAGATGAGGAGCTGAGCTTGTCCTAGTGGGAGCTAAAAGTCTTTTTGCCTTCTGTGGACCAAGGATCTTTGGGGAGCAGTAGTAGGAGCCTGCAGGTTTACAGGAGTTCACTGTGAAGGGGTGTCCTGTGTTTTAGTTTCATCTCTGGTGTCATGTTTTACCTTTTTTTTTTATTATTATTATTATTATTATTTTTATTTTTAGTCGTTATTGTCGTTACTTAAGAACGGAAGTGTAAATTGCCTTAACTAAATTAAATACGGAATCATGTTATAATAAAAACTTCAACGTGGTAAATCAAGTGCCCTTCCTGTGCCCGCTGGTGTGGGATGGGGATGTTGGACGGAAGCACAGAAACACCCCCGGAGCAGAACCCGAGGCAGGGCTGTCCCCCAGGTGTTGCACCTCCCCTGCCAAACGCTGCCATGAGGAGCCACCACCACCACCAGCCCTGGTTCCTGGAGCTCTGGACCACAGCCTGCTGCAGTTTCAAATTCTTTCACTGCCTGCCAGGAAATCACTGCTGAAACCCGTAAAAAGGAGCAGCTGTTGGTGCTGGGGAGCCCTGGCACAGCTCTGCTCCAGACACTCATCCTTCCCGAGCCAGCCCCAGCTCCAAGCCCAAGAACAGGCACTGATGAAAGCAGTAAAGCTCTAGAAAGGAATAAAAAAGGCCATAACAGGGAAGTTGCAGAGCACTTGAAGTGTGTTTATGGCCCCATCTCGCAGCGTGTCATTTAATCCTGCCTTCACCCCTCGGCTCTGCACTCACCCACACACATCCCTCTCCTCGGGCTGAGGGGGCTCTGCCCGGAGCTGGCTCCTCCAGCAGCGGCAGCTGATGGAAATCTCAATTAAAGCCATGCAGGGCTCCGCTGTCACCATGGCAAAGTCACCCCGCGTCCTCTCCGTCTTCTCTGAAGGAAAATAAATGCGATGATTAAAGCCCTCCCTCCCTCCCTGCCCTGGTCCCTGGGCTAACACACACCAGCACAGAGAGGTTTTCACATCCTCTCTGTTCTCTTCACAGGAACGTTTAAAGCTGCACCTCCTCCCTCTGGGCAGCTCCTGCTCGTTCCATTTTCTGAGACACAAAGGGCCAGGTTTGACACGGCAAAGTTCCCTTCCCCACATTGCTCCAGCATGGATGTGTTAAGCTCTGCCCCAGATTTTCAGCAGAAGAAAAAAAGGAGGCTCTAAATATGAAGAATGTACAGGGTAGGGCTGAACAGAAATGCTGTTGCTAAGAGGAATAAGTGGTTTTATTCATCATGGCAACACACAGAGCTTCAGGAATATGTACAGTGGGGAAGCTGAGAGCTGGGCCCTCACTTCAAGTCCTCCTCGGGTTTCTTGGCAGAGAACTTTTCCCGCAGTCTCCTCCACGTCCCTCTTTTCATGTCTTCCATCTGTTTCAGAATGTCTGCGAGAGGAGAAGGGAGACAGAGATGGGGCCAGGGGAAGATAAGCAGAAAAGCAGAGGAATTAAACCCTCTTAAAACAGCTCTGCCTTCCATCTAATTTCCTTTCCCAACTTTTCATCTTAATGAATTTTCATTCCAGGCCTGAGGCGAGCTTGGTTTCCCTTCCAATCAATGCAGGGAGTCTCTTATCACTAACAACTGATACTCGGTTTCCATGCACGGCAATCAAAGTTAGGAACTGGAGCAGAACAAAACCGCTCTGGCTCCCAGCTCTGCCCTTCACACAGGATGTGCTGAGAGCGTTTCTGCGTGGGGTACCCGGCTCCTGCCCGAGGTCTGACACAGAAGGAATGTGCAGGGAACTGGGAGATGGTGAAAGAGAAGCTGAGCTCAGTGCTGGGGTGACGGAGCAAACGTGTTCCTTTCACAGCTCCTGCTGTCTGACCCCAGAGCGCCTTTGCAAACTCTCTGCTGTTCCTGCCAGTGCAAAATCCAACTGATTCTTCACCCCAGAATACTGAGTTACTCCTCAACTGAATTAATTCTGAGCTTAATCCTCATCCAACACCTTCACAGAATTGCAGGCAGCCCGGGGTTGGTAGAGAAGGGACGCAGGGAGCACCCCATGACCAGAACATCCCTTCCCTCCTGCCCGGCCCTCTCAGAGCGAGCCCAGCAGGGCTGAGAAGGGATGCAGGGAGCACCCCATGACCAGAACATCCCTTCCCTCCTGCCCGGCCCTCTCAGAGCGAGCCCAGCAGCACTACCTGTGGCCAGGATCGTCCTGCAATCCTCCACTGTCACCCCGGTGAAGGTGGTGTCCTTCAGGCGCGGGTACTTCCCGGGAGAGCAGGAAAAGGAGGGAGAGAGACAAAGATGTCACTTGCAGTGCATGGACAGGGTGCAAATGTCACCAGCTGGCACAGTCTGGCCTCATTTTCAGCTGGAATTCTGTTCATCCACACCAAGAACCAGGTTCACACAGCAGAGCCCTGTGCAGCTGCCCTGGGTGACCACAGCCCCTGCTGCACCCACCCCTCCAGTGTCCCTCCGGCATTCCCAGGAGCCCAGCCATTCCCAGGAATCCTGCAGCAGCTGGAGGCTCCCCCAGGAGAGGGACCGAGCCAGTGCCACGGCTCTCACCTTGTTCTTGTAGAAGTTGGTGTGGATCCTGACTAAGCTCTCGTACATCTGGTCACAGGCCTCGGGGTCTGAGATCTGCAGGGGACACAGGAGTCACACAGGTCTGGTCTCACACCTCCACAGCAACACCCCCTCACTGCACGGCCGGGAAGGAGCAGCTCAGAATTCCCAGGGCACTGCTGGATGCTGGGGAGCTGCTGTGCTGCTCCAGGCCCTTACCCTCCTCCTCCTCCCACCAGCCTGGCCTGCAGGAATAACAACACCTGAGATTCCCAGGGTGGATCTCAAACTCTGCATGGACAAGATCTGACAGTGAATCCACAGCTCCAGAGAACACTGCTGGCTGCTGCTGGGAAACCTGTGGCCCTTCCTGCTCTGAGGCCACTCCTGTCACCTGCCTCCCCGCAGGGGATCACAGGGGACAACGTGCCAGGAGGGGTGTTAGAAACTCCCTGCAGGGGGCTAAAAATAGCCTGTAATTGATTACAGGGAAATCAGCACCAACGCCAGGGAACAGCTTGGAGGGTAACTGGATTTCTATTTCAGTTGGAAGATCCGGCTCATCCCCAACCTGTGCCAGGTGTCTCTGCCTGGCACAGCCTCTGCTCAGCTGCTTTTCCAATCTCCAATGTTTTCCCTGGTCTGTTTTTTTTTTTGCTGTACAATGAGCTCAGCTTGCCCAAACTCAATGTTGCTGCTCCATGAATGGTTAAAACAGGTCAAGAATAAGAACAACATCAACAGAAAGGTGTCAGGATGAAGTAGAAGAGTTAGGAAAAGCTCTCCTTGCTCAGCAGGGCCGCAGGAGAGAGGATCCAGGCCCAGGCACTGCCAGGGGTGCGCACAGCCCCCTGCAGGTGATGCCCACCTGTGTCCTGCAGACCCACCCCAAACACCCCCTGCCACGATCCAGCCACTAAAAGGGTGGCACAAACAGCACCCCACCCCTGGAAATCCAGCAAACCCCATCCCATGAGACTGCCAACGAGGCCTCGTGGCTCTAGCTCCCCTCTCAGAAGCTCCTCCTGCCAGCACATTCATCCTCTCCACACACAAACTGCCACCAGTGCTGCAGGCATCAATTCAGATTTCCAGGATCCATGGCAGCTTTGGGATCTTGGAGCCAACTGGTGGAACACATTAAGCCGTCCTGAGCATATGGAAAAGCAATAAAAGCCTTCCCAAAATGTCTGCTGCAGACTATTCTGGTCAGCAGCACAGGATTAGGAGGCAGTAATGGCCCCTGGAGGTTGCAAACGCATCTCTGGAACAATGTTTCTATGCTAAGAAAGGGCACATTTGCATTCTGCAGCAACACCTCCGCGCCTGGGAAGGTCTGCAGCCAAGTCAGGCAGCAGATTCCCTAATTTATTTCAGCAGCAAAGCCGAAACTCCAACAGAATTACAGCTGGAGGCGGAATTCAATTGTACAACCGCTGCGTTCCATCAGTGTCAGGCGGTGCTGCAGCATCCCATCACCCCATCCTCGGGGTAAGGAGATCACAGGAGTTAAGTGGATTCCAGCACGGCTGAGGAATTCCCAAAGCTCTGCACCCCACTCCCATAACAACAGGAATGGGGCTCTCCAAAGTACGTGGTGTAAAAGGTGCAAGAATTGGGTATAAACCAGCTGTCCTGAGGATAAAACAGCTGTCCTGGGGACAAACCAGGTGTGCGGAGCATAAATAATTTGTCCAGGGCACCAGCCAGGTGTCCTGGGTACAAATCCCTTGTCTTGGGCACCAAATCCATTGTCCTGGGCACAAAACCCCGTGTCCTGGGGATAAACCATTTTTCCTAGGTATAAACCTGTTGTCCTGGGCACAAACCATTTATCCTGGACACAAACCCAGTCTCAAAGGGTACAAACCAGGTGGTCCTGGGTACCAATCATTTTTCCCGGGCACAAACCACAGATGTGACCACAAACCCGCAGTTTGCCCCACGGCCGGTATTCCAAAGGCTTCCAGGGATGTGCATTCCATCCCTCACACCCCTGCCCTTACCAGGAGGAGCAGGATGACTCCATCATCTCCAGGGTTTCCGCTCCCTCCCAGCTCAGGATATTCCGCAATTCCCTGAAGCCCCGGGGAGCACGACCTCCTGCCGGTGTGCAGCCCAGCCAGCCCCGAGTGAACCCCAAACCCCGTGCTCTGTCCCTGACCCCTCAATGCCCCCTCAGAGTCCCCTCAGAGTCCCCCTCAGAGCCCCCTCAGACTCCGCCTCAGAGTCCCCTCAGACTCCCCCTCAGAGTCCCCTCAGACTCCCCCTCAGAGTCCCCTCAGAGTCCCCTCAGTGTCCCACTCAGAGTCCCCTCAGAGTCCCCTCAGTGCCCCCNCTCCTCAGAGTCCCCCTCAGTGCCTCCTCAGAGCCCCCTCAGAGTCCATTCAGAGTCCCC
>VYZT01008481.1:0-14038 GCA_013400735.1 Pomatostomus ruficeps
TGAACATGTTTTAGTCCTGACATATCTCTAGAGGGAAGATGATAAAGAATCCACTAAAGATTATGCCTGAAACTCCCTTGAGCTTTTAAAAAAACGTGTAATAAGGTGAGCTTGTGTGGGCTGGGTGCTTAGGTAAAGCACTGAAATTTGCTTGAAACTTCGCCTGGAACTCTCTTTTGATGTTGGGAATTTTAACTGATAGCACCTGGTAAAGTCACTGCATGTTGTGATGCTGACCTTAATTTGCCCTAGCATGAAAAAAGAGAGAGAGTCTTTCATTTTCCTAAATACTTGGTGGGATTACAATTTTCCAAGGCAACAAACTTACTTTGTAGTGCATCCACTGCTCCGACAGGCCATATATAATGTATGAACTGATTGCTTTTTCCTCTGCCATTTTGACAGAGCAGCTTTCCGAGCAGAAAGTTTGAAGCCAAACCATTTTCTGTAGCTAAAGCCGACAAGTGTACCGGGATCTGATCCTTCAAAAGTTCAGTTTTGCTCTACTTAAAATATTTTTATTTAAGGAATGTTGTGGATGTTCTGTTCTTAGCTATCATGTAGCTACTTTTTAGAGCCCCTCAAGTTTATAAATGTCCAGGTCTAGGGCACTCAGTACAGGAATTTAACCTGCTGGAGTGAGCCCAGAGGAGCCTCCTAAAGGGGCTACAGCAGAGCTGGAGAGGGACTTTTGGCAAGGACAAGGGGGAATGGCTTTGAGCTGAAGGAGGGAGGATTTAGATTAGATATTTGCACAATTTTTTGGAGCACTGGAGGATGTTGTCCAGAAAGGTTGTGGACTCCCCATTCCTGGCAGTGTCCAGGACCAGGCTGGAATGGGTTTTGAACAGCCTGGTCTGGTGGAAGGTGTCCTTGCCATGGTGGGGGGTTGGAACCACATGTGGAGGCTGCTCCCTTCCAACCCCAAGCCTCCTGTGATTCTGTGACTCCTCATAATTGCTCAACAGCTGTTTGCCCCCCGGCCCGTGCTGATGGATTTTTCTGTGCTCAGCACAGGACACTGCATTTGTCTCTGTTTCAGCAGGAGATTCTGTCAGCCTGGGGCTGCAGCTTCTCAAGGTTACCCACTGATCACACGCTCCTCCCAGGCTGTTCCTAAAAGCCACATCGCAGGGTCTGCCAGACTTCAGCCTACAGGGAAATACCGGCCCAGTGTATTGATGTAGATCCTGACTGCTGTGGCTCTACTCTTTTCCTCCGTTGCAGTGAATGCTCACAGTTCAAACCTTTGGGAGTTGCTGCTCCTCTGCAGAAACGGAGAAAATCCCGAGTTACTTTGTTCAATTCCTTCTCGATCCTGCAATGCCAGGAGCTGTAGGACACCTCTCTTTCCCCTGACAGCCCCGTTTGAGGATGCAGGGATGGTTATGAGGTTTATGCTGCTTAGGGCGAGCCAGCCCATGCCTGCTGAAAGCCCTGGGAGCTGCTTCCTGCTGCTGCTCTTTTCCTTTGGGATCCCGGGCGTGGCAGCAGCGGCTCTGCACACCCAGCGTGATGCTGGGTGATCAGCAGGCATCGCCCACATCCCTGTGTGAGTGCCCATCAGCAGCTGTGTGCTAGGCAATGTGCACCAAAGGGAAATACAAACTACTGGAGAGTCTGATATCTGTGGGTTCATCAGTTTATCCACTCTAATATTTTTCTCTTCAAACAGAGGTGATAAAGAAAATCAGAACTTTTTCTGTGTGGTTGGAAAGTCGTTGTGCACCATTCAGATGAGCAATATGGTTACTGGGTGTTATGTCCTGGTTTTGCTGACAGAAACCACGCAGCTGCCTTCACTGGGCTGGTTTGTTACACTTTGTGTCTTTTAATAACAGTTTTTTATCGCTTGCATTTGGTGGTTAATGGTATTTGTACAAGAAAAACTGCTCCTTGGTCTTCAAAACCATTTTACAGTACTGTGCTCATCAACACTGAACACTCAATGTGAGCCACTGTGCTTAAAAGATACTGAGATGGGGAAGTAAAATAATAACAAATGGAAATTAAAAGTGGTAGAAGTACACAATGTCTTTTTTAATAGCTCTGAGGGATGATGTGGTTATGTAGTAATGAAAAGTTACAACTTCTCATTCCTTTTTATTTGAGACAGTGAAATTGCATCTGGAATTTCGGAGCAAACAGTGGAGCCCCTCCACATTTCAGAGGCACCATATTAAACAGTCCCTCCATCTCAGTTGCTACTTTTTCTGTTATTTGGTGGTCTATCCAACATATTATTAGATTCCTTTGGGAATTCAGGTGTGGCTTTCAGAGGAATTCAAGGATTTAGGTACTGATACTCTAAGTTCCTTTGGAAAGCTTAGGTAGCTCAGAGTTCAACCTTGAGAACTGGGCCATGTTTTCCAAAATCTATCCCGGTGCTCCGACACACCTGATGCTGGAGCTTTGCAACCACATCACAGTAAAACTTGGTTTCCTTCCAGAACCACATTTTCACTTTTTAGCAAAGGTTAAGAGGGTCTTGTTTTGTATCTGATAGGAACAATGAAGGAACTCAGGGGAATACAGGGAATTTTCTTGTGTTTCTACAACTTAGAGTGCTACAAAACAGCAAACAGGATTTCAGAGTTGCAGCGTAACGAGAACTAACCTGGCTCTGACTGACCAGGTCCTCATCTGGAAGGCTGCACTTCATGTCTTGGGTTTAGTTCTGGGTCCTTCACTACAGGAAAAACACCGAGGGACTGGAGCTTGTCCAGAGAAGGGAATGGAGCTGGGGAAGGCTCAGGAGCGGCTGAGGGAGCTGGGGGGGTTGCCTGGGGACAAGGAGTCTCAGGGGGACACTCTCACTCTCACAGCTCCCCGGGAGGAGGCTGTGGCCAGGAGGGAGTCGGGCTCTTCCCCCGGGTACCAATGGCCAGGGCAGGGACTGTGCCTCAGTCTGCAGCAGGTGCTGAGGAACTCACACAGGGCAGGGGGCTGGGGACAGCTCCAGGTGAGCTCTGTGGGAGCCCCAGGAGAGGCCGGGAGTTGCCACTTTGGCTAACAAAGGGCACCTGTGGCTCGTGTGACCATGCTTGGGCTGGGAGGAGATAAAAGCCCAGGGGTTGCTTTGTTTGGTGCTCCTTGGAAGAACCAGTTTGCGCTGTTATTTTATTATTTAGTTGTTGCACCAAGATTAAATTATTTTAAGGGTCTGGATGACTGAGGCTCTGCTGCAGGAACCCAGGGCTTGAGCTGGTAAGGAAAGGTGGTGTGGCTGTGAGTGTGGGCTGGCCTCAGTCCCAGCTCAGGTGATGTGAGTGCTGGAGTGGCTCCTGGACACTCGGCCAGGGAAGTTCCCTTAACTCAGGGGAGGTTTAGATTGGAAGTTAAGAAAGTTCCTTCTCTGAAGGGATGGTCAGTCATGGGAACAGGCTGCCAGGGCAGTGCAGGAATCACCGTGGCTGGAAGTGTTCCAAGCTGTGTGGATGCGGCACTGGGGGAAATGGTTTAATGGTGAACGCAGTGGTGCTGGGCTACTGGTTGGACTGGCTGATCATAGGGGGCTTTCCAGCCCTAAGAATTCTATGATTCCATGGCTCTGTACCAGCTTTCCTTTCAGCCTGGGAGTAGTGACAGCCCCACAACAAAATGTGTTTTAAATTGAGGAATTTAAGAGGTAATATAGCACTCAATAGAAAATAATTTAGAGAGTCATCAAGAAAATAAGAGAAGGGTTTCTAGGGGGTTCAGATTTCATTGTTCTTTAATGCCTTTCCATTGGGCCATTTTCCCCATCGGGTGTGGAATCCAGCTGAAGGCAATTGGAGTGATTACATTTGCCATTGTCTGTCTCTCAAAGGGCTCCCTTGCAGTCCCCTGTTGTCCGCTTCAGCTGGGGAGCTGCTGGGTTAATGAGGGAGCCTGAAATGCCTCCTGATGCAGACACGTGGTGTTCCCAAAGCAGACAGGGCTGCCAGGACAGCACAGTGAGGCTCGAGCTGCCTCTGCCTCCAGCTGGAATCCTTTGGTCCCCAGAGCTGTCAGTGCAGAGCTGTTCATGAACGCTGAGTTTAGGATGTAGAAAGGGAAACAAGGACTTCAAAGCTGTGCTGTGCTCCGAGTTTTCACATGCAGCTTGAAGATCCCAGTATTTCTGAGTGTGCATGTGTTTTATCTAAACACCACATGGTTTTGCTGACCTATGCAATGTTGATATTTCTACCCTAATTTGTATGAGTTTCTCTGTGCACTGCCTGGGTTAGTTCTAGGAAAATGGTTCGAGTGCTGCTGAGTCAGTGCAGCTGGGATAATGAGCTGACCTACTTTTCCTGTCTCATTGGGACATCCAGGCGTTATTGGGAGAAAAAAATTAATTGCTAAAGATAATCCTTTCCACGGTGAAGTCAATGTGGGAAATCACTTCACCTATCACTGTATTTGTCCCTAAACCCAGCCGTAAAAGCAGCCTACAGCAATAATACTGGGAACAGTGCTAGCTGAGGAAGGTATTAAAGTGGCATTTGTGGACAACTGCGGCCCAAGGTCATAAAGCAATAGCCCAAAGCACCAAAGGGTGGCTGCAGCAAGCTCCTTTTTGTAGGTTTTGCAATGGAAGGGGAAGAAGAGGAAAGTCTTAATTCAGTATCTTTTGATACAAGCTATTCAATTTTGACATGAGCAAGGATCTTGATTCAAGATGCAAAAGAATCTTGATTCTTACCTGCAAGTCTTTTATGTGCCAGCTTTAAGGTAAAGCACTGTGTTCTGTTATTCTCTGTGTAGAAGTGTTGCAACAGGTAGAATTCATTCCAGAAAAATAGGTCTGAAATCAGGGTGATGTGACTTCCAGGTTCATGAAGTTACACATTCAGTTACACATTGTACCCACCATACCTGACTGGCCAGAATTTACCACTTTATCTGACTTTGGGGAGTTTTCTCAGCGAGGTAACTCGCCTAAGGTAATGCTGGTAGGAGAGAGCACCAAGGTTTAGCATAGCTTGGTGATGGGCATGCCATCAATTTGGGGATCTCTGTGCTGTGTGCCTGCTCAGAGTCATTCCTAAAATAGCCCTGGGATAGCTGCCAGCTCCAGGGAGCAAAGTCCAGTTTCATGCAGGAGTACTCGCTTAGGTCCTGGCAGCAGTGCAGTGCATCCAGCATGCCCAGCGTGCTGCCCCAGGATAGTGATGCCTCCAGCTCTGGAATGAGGCTTCTGTTGGAGTTGGCTGAGCTGTCCCAGCGTGCTGCAGCCTCACACACTCATGAAATACCCATAACATGACCTGTGCAGAGAGATCCCTGTGCCTTGAGTACCCTGATCAGGCAAGGGAGCAAACTCGAGATGGTCTGGAATATAGAACTGTAGAAGACATAACATCAAAATGACAAAAAAAAAAAAAAGTGGCCAAAGCACAAGAGTTTGTGTGGAAATGTGGGCATGAAAATCACCCGGATGGCAGCCATTTCAGTGCTGAAGTCACCCTGGTACCCTGTTTTTCTGGAACTCATAGAAGGGTATAAATTAACAGTGCCAGCTGCCTGCATGGAGCGGATTCCTGGGATTTGCTGTATAACAGTGTCTTTCCTCCAAAGCCACTCAGTTCTCAGTGCTGTGGGCAGAGCTCTGTGTTCCTGCCAGGCCACCGGAATCTCTGCTCCTCTCCTGCCAGCAGGCTCTGGCAGTGAACCCTGTGTCTGGCACAGGGGGACCAGGGCAGGTTTCCTCCCTGTGTGGAACAGGTTTCCCTGCTGCTCTGAATCCCCTGGGCCGTGTACCCTCATCCTGGGGTCTGCATGGAAGAGCGAGGCTGCTGCTCACCCACTCTTTTAGCAGATTAAATTTTAGGGGTTTTAGCAACTTGAAGCATCTCTTGGGCAGTTTGAGTTTATGCCCATGTGCAGTGGTCCCAGGGCGAGGGGAGTAAAGAGTGTTGAGATTCTTCTTCCTGCTCATCCCATGATCTCTGATTTTATTTGAGTTTTTCTCCTAAAAGCCTTTACCTGGGTGAGGAGTCAGAGCCTTCTCTGTTCCCCTCACTGGCTCAATTTACCTGTTTTATCTGGGTGTTCTGTCCTGTCTCCAGTGGGAAAGGGGCAGATAAATGGTTCTTTATCTCCAAGGACCCCTTAACTGATGCTGCATTTCAGCATTGACTATTAAAGTCACAGAGATGGTTTATGTAGCAAAACAATAAAGCATTCACAATTCTCCCTCACATGAGAAACAAGACTACCTCACAGTTTAAAATAAATCTTCAGCTAACTCTAGATATATGTAAAGTTGCTCAATATTATTAGTTTTGCTCTTCCACAGTCCAGTCATTTTCTTCATTCTCCTCTGAGACTCCTGCCTGCAATGTCTCGCTAAACTCAGCATTAGATATTCTGTTTCAATGCAGTTCTGAAAATTCTGCATTTCTTTATTCCCACCCGTGTTTCAGACATACTATAAACTCTCTTGGATGCTGCTTCATTTGGAAGATTTAAGGATCTTATGGGTGACCTGTCTTCCTATGCTAGGGTCGGCCAAACTATGATAGGGAAGAAAACCACTTGTTATTCATGAGAGAGAACATATTTCCAATTAGAATACATGCATACAGTGAATATTTTAGGTTTCAGTATTCATTCTCTCTTGATTTCCAGCCACCCCAAAACAGACATGCTCTCGCAATCCTGGAACTGTAAAACGGTATAATATTTAGTAGTATTTGGGAAATAATGCTAATATTTTTCTTTGAATTCTGCTCAAGATTCACTTGGGCTCCATGCTGGTGGATCAACATGATAATAGGAATGAATGCACACATCAAGTGCATGAAAGAAATGCCAGGTAGATGCACAGAAAGTACATTTTGCGTTTGCTGGATGTGAGTGGTTCACGTTGTCTGAAAGTGTTAATGAGCCCCCCCAGACCTCTCTGAGGATATGGCAGCACTTACAAAACACAGCCAGAATTCTGCATATGGAGAAGATTCTGAAGTTGATCCAGGTGAGGGAAATTACTTGGAGTGACATTAGGTTCTTTAGGCCTGAGGGGTATTTTAATCTTCTGAGGATTTAATCTGTGTTATGGATGCATATGAGGAAAGAAAAGATAATTTTGGATAACGAGTGCTCATGGTGTACTCGCCATGACTTTGGCTAAATTCAGTCAGCCCTCCTGAAGGCTAAATCTAATTAAGGTGTGGTTTTGCCCTTATATTTTCACAGGTCTGTTTAGATCTATTAAGGTCAGTACAAG
The DNA here is from genome assembly GCA_013400735.1 of Pomatostomus ruficeps. Taxonomy (NCBI): domain Eukaryota; kingdom Metazoa; phylum Chordata; class Aves; order Passeriformes; family Timaliidae; genus Pomatostomus; species Pomatostomus ruficeps. Next base: position 7,199 of record VYZT01008481.1, read on the forward strand.
GTAAAGTTATCCTGCTTTTACATAAAATACTTGTACTTCCTGTCTCTTCATGTATTTGCAAGAGAAATTCTTGTTTTCTTTGTTGGGTTTTCAACCTTGTCTTTATTTCTCTGATATTTTTTCCTATTTGCCTGTTTTTCAGTGATAGTTTGTGCATGGAAGCATTTGTATTTTCAAGAGCAACTGCAATGCAGTCTATTTAAATGCATTGCAAAGCAAAGTGTGTTTGGTGTGATTGCAAAGAAAACACAGTCTAATTGTAAGATATTCCACTTATTTCTAATTGGAGTACTGGCACTACGACCGTGGAGAAGTGTGACTGTGAGCTGCTCTGATGGGTAATGTGGCATTATATTCACAATGAGTTTTCCTCGGTAATGCCAGATACAGCAGCGACCAAACAGCTGGAGATGAATCCCATCAGTTGTACTTCCTGGGCACTGTAAGAGAGCATTTCCTCCTCAATTTTGTTACTTATGACACTGACAATAGGAACATTAGGCTTGGGTCTGCTATATGTTTACCAAACGTTATTGAAAATAAAACAGAAGATTACTGAAGTGGAAAGTTTTTCTTTGTTTGCCCTGATAAGAAGTGCTTTTTATTTTGGTTCTTTCACTTTTCCATGTGCATCCACTTTTCACTTTGATGATGTTAAAGTGTTCCCTTAGGCCTTCCAATGGCAGTTCTGCGAGGGGATGGAACAATGTTTAAAATTTCTCCAACCATGAAACCGTCTATTTGTCCAAACAAAAGGCCAATGTTAGGGTTATGTGTTACATTCTCTGGTGTTGCAGCATTTTTTTATGCTTTCATAAAACGTAAAACCTGTTAGATAATGGGATTTAATTAAATGGAGAAAATAGGTATTTAAATAAATTGATCTTAAACTTTCCTACTCTAGATACATCTCATGCCCACTTCACTAGAATTCCTAGAATTCCTAGAATTCACTAGAATTCTAACAGCTATTAGAGCTGTTCTTTCATAAAACGTAAAACCTGTTAGATAATGGGATTTAATTAAATGGAGAAAATAGGTATTTAAATAAATTGATCTTAAACTTTCCTACTCTAGATACATCTCATGCCCACTTCACTAGAATTCCAACCTCAGTAAAAGAGGAATTTGTAGTGAAACCAAAGAAAACCTGTCATGCTTTTAAGACAGGGTTTTGTTGCAAAGCTATCAGGAATTTGATAGATTTACCATAGTAGTTCTTGCAAATCATACTGCCACGTGTATAAACCACAGTTCCAGCTGTTAGAGCTGTTCTTACAGTAAAGGAAATATTTGTGTTTCCCCTTGTTCTAATTTTATCATATTAGGGGGAAAAAAAAAGCTGTGGGGTGTTGTTTTCCTCCTGTCACAGATGCCCATTCCAGGTGATCTCCCTCCTGTGCCAGTTTAGTGCTGCCCTGCCATGGAAAGACTTTTTCTCCAGACATTTTCTTGCTCACAGAAGGGTTTATGAGGGAATATTTCAGAAAAGGCTCCTGGACTCATGAATCTCTTCCTGGATGCAAACTTATGTTCCTGATTGTTGAGATACTCAGAACAGCATAACTCAAAATCAGTTCCATCTATTATTTAGGGATTGATGAGACTCAAATTTCTCCCCTGTATTTTAGTGGGCTGGGTGAAGAGTTAGAGCTTTTAGTTATGGAGACTGAGAGGCAGAAAAAACGTGGTGCTCCTATAGAGCATTGTGAGGAATGCAGAAATGAGTTCCTGGGTAAGGAGAATCAATTGCATTGTCTGCAGACCCACACTGAATGACAGCGATTCTTCCAGAGCACACAGAACCGTGCAATTATCATTAATAATGGAGGGGATTAAACATTTTGTAATTAATCATACAGTGCCAGATCTTAAGGCCTTCATTTTATTACTCCAGCAAGTTCATAGTTTAAATTTGTCTGTAAAAATACTGATATTCAGTTGTATGCACAGCTGGTCTGTGCAACAACCCGCTCCTCTAATGTGCTTTGCCTCTCATTCCCCTTGTTCATCACTCTGCCCCTTGCATATTTGACCTTAAATTGGCTGCCAAACTCCTGAGGGATGGCAGCGAAACAGAACTGGGATTTGGATTTTCCAGCACCTTTCAGTGGATGTAAAACATGAAAGGGCTCTCTCTCTGTGTCCCCTGTGAAGCGATGAGGCAGAATTTGACCAGGAAACACTTGATTTAAATAGGAAGAGAGGACCAGTGAGTGCATCCAAGGAAAGGTTATGCTGTTTAACAAAGTGCTGCCCTCTGATGGGACTGGAGATGTGAGTTGTGAGCATTTTGCTGTTCAGCAAAGCAACAGGACAATTGATGTATTAGCTGCTGCAAGAGCTGATGTAATTCGCTGCCTGGAAGGAAAATTTTGAAGCACTAATTAAAGCTCCCTATTTTAAAATCTTTTCAATAGCTTTATTTTTAATATAAGTGTGAATGTACTAAAAACTGAGAATGCTTATCTTGCTATTGTAGCTGGTGTCTTGTAGAAGAGTTAGAATTTGAGAGTCTCTCTGATAACACAACCAGCTCTGCCAGCTGAGGGTGATCAGGGGTTTTGGATATGGAGAGGGAAGGATAATTTCAGGTTACACAGCAGCCACGGGATAAAGCAAAGCTGCTCCTCCCAATGTCCTGCAGGATGTCCAGGAGCGTTGCTGCTGCTGCTGCTGCATTTTGGAGGTGTTTGCCGTCATATCCAAACTCTTCTTGTAGTTACTTTGGGAAGAGATTTTGCCTTGGTGTTTTTCAGATGTGGCACATTGAAACGTGATTGCCAGGCTTGTGCTCTTCTTGCTGGCGAGGAACTTAATCAAAACCAGCGAGTGTTTAGCATTCCAGTGTTTCACAAATTGTTGGCAGGGATTCAGAGGCCTTGCAGTGCAACTGGGAAAATGAAGGTGTTGAAGGACTCGGAGGAGAGCGAGGAGAAGTGAGCTGAGCTGCTGCTTGAGCTGCAGAGCAAGCGCCCAGGAAGGAGCCCTGGTGCCGTGCGGGGCTGTACCATGTACACAGCTCTGTGCTGAATGGCATTGCAGAATAAATAACCCACATCTGCTTCGTGCTGCTTGCAGTTCAGTGTGGCCCCAGCTGCATTTAGATGTTTAGAATCCTGACATTATTTTTAACTGACCAGAGCAATCTTTACATTGGGTCAGTGTAGGAGCAGGTTGAATGTACCACTCCTATTTGGCAAGGAAAATTGTTCTTCAACTTAGAACTTTTGGGATCTGTACTAGGATTACTTTACTAAAATACTATAATGATTTACAAAACATAACAATATCCTTTTGCTATAAAGTTTATATTAAAATATGATTTGTGTTTTTCTTCTGGAAACTTAGTGTAACTAGACAATGCTACAATAGTTGGTTTCTGTTCACACTTTTCTCATGTTTAATTTTTTAGTGAAACATGCTACCTAATCTAGATTTCTGTCTATATAATCCACGTAGATTTTTTGGTTTTTTCAGGGTACCATGTAAGGCCAATGAAAAAATGAAAGGAACACCCAGTCCAGCTGTTAAGGTCATGACTTTGTACAGTGCTTTCCTTTGAACAATCAGAATTTATGCTGTATTTTAAGGAGCTTTTTCAGTGGTATGGTTTGCAATTTAGATTAGTTTACCCCGGATTTTTCCTCCAAAGTTATATAATGTCTTCAGTTACACAAGAAGCTAATAAGTAATTAACCCATTTTGCACACATAAAACCTCTGGGTGAAATGCAGTAATTTGTAAAGTACTTGTAATAAACCCTATATTACACTAATGAAATAATTAAATGGAAGTATCTCCTTTATATATTTCACCAGGGATTTTGTGGTGTACTTCTTTTCACCGCATGCAGTTACTACTGGGGGAAGGGATTCCATTTTGCTGCTTTTTATGAGTGGATTTTTTGTTTTAGATTCTGCAAACGTGCTTTTATTAGATTTTAATTAACAAAATAGTTGAGAACTACAGGTGGATCAGGGATGAGGTGAATACCTGATGAAACTGTGGAGTGAGAAAGTACAAACTGTTCCTCATGGAAATTGGGAGCAGCTCAGGGTGCCAACCATGCTGTACAAAAAAAGAAAATGGAAATATTCCTAAATTTAATGCAATCATTAGCCTGGAAATTCCAGCACGAAACTTCAAAGCCTCATTCAGGGCTGGTTGTGCTCACGGCTTCCTGAGTTGTGCTCTGTGACTCCACCTCTGTGCCCTGGTGCCTTTCTGGGATGTGGGAGATTGTTACAGGAGAGGGGCGCTCAGGTGAAAATGCTTCTCCTCAGGCCGAGGGTGATGAACTGTCCCATCAAATCAGAGTGGTCTGCGAGAAATGAGCGCAGAGACCTTTGAGATGTCTCACAAAATGCATGTGAAAAACCAAAGTCACGGGGGGATTGTCACAGGATGGATTTCATAACCTCGATGGTTTAAATCTTCCAGCTAGGAGACTGAGCACTCCGGTCTTTTTTCTTTTGCTTTTTCTATGCCTAAGTAAATATTCTGCCAATTCTGTAAAAGTGAGTTTTTTCAGTTTGGAGCCAAAAACCAGCTGAGCACAATATTTTGCTCCACTGTTGTTCTTAGGGCAGAAACAATTCAAGTGTCTTTCAAAGCAGGAGCATCCTAATTACCTGGGGAATCTCTCAGTAGGATTCCTTCTGCGGGGTGACACAAACAGGTACCACAACATCCCTGTCCCCACTGCTGCAGCCCCGCTGGGCGTAATAGGGAGCTTATTTTATAGATCTGATTCTTTTAACCCCTGTCCTTTCTGGGTGCTCGGAATAATTTATTTCCAAACTTGAAATCTGTAGAAACGTTTTGTGATGCTGTCCAGTTCTGTGCTCACCCTGTCTCTGGTCCCGCTGTTCCAGCACCACTGACATTCTGTCGGGGGTGCAGCAGTGCTGCTTTTTGCTCAGCCCTGGGAGAAGAGCTCCTATCACTGGCTCAGGATGATGGAAGGGCAGTCACCTCCCTGCTTGCACCCTTCAGCGAATCCACTCTCATTCAGGTGTCTCTTTATTCCTGCTGTGAGCACATTCCTCCCACACAATACTGGGGCTATCTGGGAGTGCTCTTCGTTTCATCAGCATTTCCTTTTTGTTGCCCATTTGGCTTCTGCGACTCTTCTTGCCTCTAAGTCCTTTTTTTTTTTTTTAGTTCTCTTTTATATTGCTATTTCTGTTTAGAATGGGATGCACTTCTCAGTCCTCAGGAACACTTTTCTTTTCTCTTCTCCATTATTCCCCGGATTCAAGGATTTGATGCTCATTGCTCTAGCCTTAGTGCTTCACTGTGCTTAAGCAGCTGCTCAGATTTAAGTATAGGAAGTTAAACTATTAAATTTTAAGTACATGCTTTTCCCAGTTCAGGATGGATGGAACCTTTTGCCTTTTCCTGAATGGGAGGCTAAAAGCCTGAATATGAATATAAATGAAATCAAATCTTTAGTAAATATTGAGCACATGCCTATAATATAACATTTAAGTGCTTTCCTAAGTATAGGTATTTTACCCTGATTTTAAGTTCTTCCCAACAAGAAACATATTTTTGTTTCCCTAATTAACTGCAGTTACTGAGTAGAAAAAAGATATAGTGCTTTTTCAGATAATTAGGGGAGGGTGTTTTACGAGTTCCCTTCTCTATTTTCTCATTAGACAGGCATCTATTCATCATGCTCAGATTCTGAAGACCAGATTTTTCTGCTGACAGACTACAAGTGCAACTTATTCTCCTACAGAGCTGGCAGCTAACCTTTAGTTATAGCATTATTTTATTGTCGGATGCTATTCCTGAACGGCTCTTGTCAAAGAAAGTGTGTGTGTTTGTATTTACTTACCTGTCTCTTTCAGTGATGGAAGAGAGCACTTGAAAATTAAGGGCCAAAACTGTAAAACTGATATTTAAAATGTGATTTTAAGGCATTTTTATTGCACATTATTTTTATATACACCGAATATAGACAATTATTACTCCCTTCCTACCCCAAAATTTTTTGAATACTCTGCTTTATTTCCTTGAAAATCTCAAAATGAATTCATACTACAGTGATAGAATTACTGAAAAATGCAAGTTGAAAAATTCTCTCAAAATATTTCAGCTTGATTTGCTTTGAAAAGCTTGTTTGTCTGAGTAGAATGACTGAAAAAGGGTATTGTACAGGAAAAGCCCTGTTATGAATGCCTGAAATTTTTGAAGTTATTTTTGAAAAGATTGATTCATATTCAGATGAGCTTCCTGCCAGATGGAGGGAATTTACAGTAAATCAGTTCTTGGCAGGAGAGAAATAAAAAATGAACAACATCTGCTTATTTATAAAAGTTGTCCTATTCTTTCCCTGTGTTGGTGGGGTGCAAATTACCTACCCCAAGGAAGTTTTATGACCAGTAACTTGCGGCAGGTTGGAGCTCACAGGGATGGGAGTGTCACCGAAACCCGGGAAGAAAATAAAAACCCTCTAACACTATATTTGAAGTGACAGAGAATCAGGCATTACTTTATTCCGGCCAGGATGTGCCCAGGAAGAATATTCCCAACACACACGTCTCTCCCGAAGTTTCTCTTGGATTTTATACACTCAAGACCCATAGGAACACATTATTTCAAAGCTTATTGGTACAAAATGAGGTAAACCCCAGTATCCAGGTTCTCATTGGGTCTGAGTTTCTTCATCTTCGGTGTTGATTAAATTTCCATTTTGTGATACTTTTTATCAGTCCTTTCCCGGAATAGGTGGTTTCCCTCTGCCCAGGGTATTGGCTCCGGTTGATGGTTCATTATCAGCCTCTGATAATCCTTGATGTTCTTTGCACATCTCCCGTGCATCATCCCAGC